>PVIC010050621.1:0-12740 GCA_004025085.1 Thryonomys swinderianus
AAAAAAAAAAAAAAAAAAAAAAAAAAAAAAAAAAAAAAAGAGCATTTACTGAAGTGCCTAGCACATGAGAAGTCCCCAATTTATTACACTTGGGATTAGTATTTTTCTTGAATTCTTAGGAAACTCAGTTTTAAAAAATTGGTTTTATTGTTATACTTTACATATACATTATGATCACATTCAGTATTGGGAGTTTGTGCCCGTGTAGGACACATCTTGATTCTCATTTTTCCCCTTCCCTTGCCCTCCTTATAACCTCCCACTCCTTACATGCATAAGTTTTTTTCAACCATCAAATTTTTTCTTTCCCTTCTTTACTCCCCTTTTCCCTTTTCTTTTTGAACATTCTCTTCCTATTTCACAATACCTAGCATACATTTTGGAACTCATTTATACCTTCAGTTTCTTATACCATAGAAATGATATGGTATTTACACATCTGTGTCCTATTTATTTCACTTATAAGCATGTTCTGAAGGTACAGCCATTCTAGTATAAATGACTCAAATTTATCATTCTTTATGGCTGAGTAATACTCCATTTTATTTTTTAAAAAACCCCACATTTTCTTTATCCAGTCTCCTATTGATGGGCATTTGGTCTGTTTCCAAGATTTAGCTGGCATTTGGTCTGTTTCCAAGATTTAGCTATCACAAACCGAGCTGCTATAAACAAGAGAGGGCACATATGTCGCTGTGATATGAATTTTTTAGTTCTTTCATGTATGAAATGGAGAGACTACAACTTTCTTACAGACGTGATAAAGCTCACTGTTCCCTAGGAGCAGATGCCTAAGGAAGTTTTGTTGAGTAAGTGACCTAGTGTCTAATGTTCAAGGGTTTCTGTACAAGTGTGATGTGGGAGGCAGGTCATGAATGGGTCTTTGTTGCAGAGGCCAATAGTCACCACCCACATCTTCCTTCCTTTCTCAGGGCTGAGGCCTCCTTCTCCAGCTGCTGGGAGTGTCGGCAGCTGGTGGCTCTCAGAGGAGGTCTGCTCTGAGATTGTGCTCTGCAGAAGAGAAACACCCCACCCAAGGTCACATTCTGTTTCCAAAGGCAGCCTTCAGCCAATGACACCTCTCTCTGTGGTGCGTTTGTTCATTAATTCATTCATTCCATTCGGGAAATAGTCATCAAATGCCTGTGTGTGAAGCAAACGTTGTACCAAACTATGACCTCAAGAAGCTTGTGGGGACTGGATGTAGTGCCATGTGCTTGTAATTCCAGCACTCAGGAGGAGAGTTCGAGGCCAGCCTGGGCTGCATAGTGAGTTCAAGTCCAGCCTGAACTAAATACAAAACAAAACGCTTGTGGACTAGTTGGGAAGACAGACATTAATCAAACAAGTACTCACCTCGTAAGATACAAGTGTGTCAAGTCTTATGAAGGAGGGATGCATGAGAGATTGATTTTGGCACTGAGGAAGGTGGTGGGCAGGAAAGTCCTTCCTAAGGACGTGATGTTCTGGCCAAGAGCAGAGGGACTGACAGGAGCTCCCTGGGCCCCCGGGGTGGGGGGAGTGAGCACTGTAGCCGAGGTGAGTATTGGGAATCGAGAGGGGCCGATGCGGCCAGAGTGAAGAAGTGAGGGAGGCTGTGTCCCCTTTCTTGATACTTTCTCCCCTGTGGGAGCAACTTTATCAGCTGTAGCATTAGCTGTGGCCTTTTTCTAACCACACTCACTCACTCACTCACTTTTCTTGGGGCTGAGTGTGAGTGGTACACTAGGGGGGAGATCTGGCCCAGTATTTTCTTTTCTCCTTGGGGAGGGGGATGCTTTCAGGGAGCCTGAGATTCCTCCGGCCCTGCGGGAGAGGCTGTGGCCTTGGCTCAGCCTCCTGTCCCAAGGGTAGGGCCGTCTACCTACACTGGGAGTCCAGACCTTGGAAGCACAGTACACAGACCCAAGCATCATCCCTTCGACTAGCCTGGATTACCAAGAAGATTATGGTCTCCGTCTGCTTCCTCCTTTGTCCTGTTTCTCTATCGCCCAGAATTTGCATGAGAAAAACGGCTGCTGTTAATGGGGGCCTCAGAGATCCTTAGGTATAAATTGAGACCACAGACACAGTCATGGTCAAATGGGAGAGTCTCAGTTTTGTCATGAGGTTGGAGTTAATTCTATGAAACCTGGGAGTCTTTGAAGGGTTTGTAAGTAGGAGAGAGACCTGACCCAACCCGTATTTTGAGAAAGTCCTCCTGGCTGTTCGTAGGGTACAGGATGGGCAATTTTAAGCAGGGGTGGATCTTGCCCTTTCTTCTCTGGCTCCAAACAGACGTCCTCAGGTACTGGCTTCAGGAGTGCAGGGCAGACAGGGAGAAAGTCAGAAGCGGCTCCTCCTCTAGCCTCGGATCTGGGTGCAGGGGCAGCCGCGCTTCCCTCCACCCACTTCACGACCTCTGTGACACGCTGACATACACTCAGAAACTCAGGGCCTACCTTGAACACTGAGTAATGGCCTTATGTTTTTAGTTATTGTTGCTGAGAAAACGAAAAAGTAAAACTCAGTTTCAGGTTAAATAAATGCAGTTTGGATGACAGAAGATAGATTGGCAACAGTTCTTTTCATTTCTATGTGGTATCTACCCCTGGATTTATTGGCTAGGTAGGATAGATATTTGCAGAAGATAGAAAAGGAAAGAGGAAAGCAGTGTGGTTTGCCCATGAGCAAGAAATAGTGGTCAACTGTGATTGGAGATTGAAAGAAAAAAAATAAGAGTCTGAGAAGGAACAAGGAAGGGATGAGGGAAGGGACTCTTCTCTCATAAGCAGAAATCTATGGGGATAAGAGGCCACGAGCCAGCAAGTTAAGAGTGGTGAGAAGCGAGAGGAGAAAGTGAAGGATTGGTGGCCCTGAACCCCATAAAGGAGCCGGACTGGTACAAGATGAGTTGCAAGATGAAAGACAGATTGTACTAAATTGAGGAGTAACGTGGGAATGTGTTAGAGCAGCACCTGGCTTAGAGGAGACTGAGGCTGATCTAGGAAGATTTCTAAGGGATTTCATTCAAACTGATCTTCAAGCCCGAGCAGGAATTCTACAGGTCTACAAGGTGCAAAGATGGCTTGTTTAAGGACAGAGGGTGTGAAAAGACATGACCTGGGATAGCCATTCTTCAGAAACACACCACAGCCGCTGGCTCTCTGGTTCCATCCTCTTGTTCCATGTTTTCTCTCCCATGTGTTTGTCTGTGGGGAGGATATGTCTGGGCGTTTTCATTGGAAACAAAGGTTGGGTTGTTTTATTTACTGCTCATGCTATGAGAAGCCCTCAGTGCTGGGCCAGGTTTGGCAGAATGCAACCAGAACTGTCCAAAGAATATTTATTTCCGGAGCCTGTTTACTTTTTGGATTTCAAGGGGCTCATTGCACTGATGCAGAGATGAGCTCATATTTGGAAGTTGATCTAAGCAGCAGAAAGCTCAGAGGGTCACGGTGACTTAGCCAGGTCGGGAAATCCAGAGCCAGACCACAGAGACACTGAGGATAAAAATGGCTCCTGAATAAGTCAGATTAGATATTAAACAATTTGGTTTCAATTTGTGCTTCTGGAAAATTCCCCTCTTTCTCTGTTTAGCTCTTCCTAACTCGGCATTCCAAGCTCAGTCCTTAAAGTAGCAGTGATTACAAATAATCACCCACTGAGAGTCACTTCCCATCATGTCTCGCTTCCTACTAGTGATCCAACACGCTAGGCCCTTCTTACGTGTTATGGTTAGTATCCAAGGTGTCCCTCAAAAGTGACACAAGGGAATCCAAATGATCCTCAGAAGGCTCATTGTATTGAAGACTTGTTCACTGATGATCTTATGAAGGTGATTGGATCACAAGGGCTTGAATCAGTGGCATTTTGGGAAGCAAAGAAACAGGAAGTGGGGCTTAGTTGTAGAAAGTAGATGAGGGAGGTGTGACCTTCCTCTTGTCCCAAGCCCCTTCCTCTCTGGCTCTTTCCCTCTGTCTCTGCTTTTGGCTGCTATGAAGTGAGAGATGTTGCTTTACTACATCCTTCTGTCATGATCTTTCTCACTTTTGCCCCACATCAATGGAATGAGCCAACCATGGAGTGAACTTCTGAAATCATGAGCCAAAAGGAGCCTTAGGGGACTTTCTCAGGTATTTTGTCATAGCGATGGAAAATTGCTAATACGCTGTACCACACTCCCTCTCGTGACATTTATAGCTCTTTCTCTGACTCTCTGAAGCCCTCCAAACCTGTCCATCTACCTTCTGGACTCATAGATTGTCATCAGGAAAAACCCTTTATCATTTTGAACTTTTTTGGGAGTGTTTTCTTTGCCTTCTTGTAGTCCATTAAAGTGTGGTAATTTTACTACTCTTACCGTCCGATCTTGGGCCTGGAGGTAGCAAACATTCATTCTTGTTTTCCTTGGTGCTTCCAGAACTCTGTTCTTTCCACTCCTCTAACCCATCAGCACTTTTGAAGCACAAGCTGTGGAGACTTTACCACCCACTTCCTTTGCACCATCCATCTACCTTCCTCCTCCTCCTGTTCTCATTTATTGATATTCTTAGCACCTGGATTTCAGTCTTGGTGCCACCAGTCATCATTGTTTTCAATATTTTGAATATCAGAAGAATGACTTATCCAGTATTTGTCCTCTTCATTGCAAAGATCTTAACTCTCAGAGCCACATAGTCTTTTACTCCATGGCCCTGTACTGCCTCCGCTCCATGTCTCCACTCTGCTTCACAGGCAGCTTCACCACTGTCTTTTGATCTAGCCTGGGATTGCAGGCATGCGTCACCATGCCTGGCTTTATTATTGCTCTTATTAGTGAGAAATTTGCTGCTAGAGACAGTGATTTGAATTTTATTCACCCAGCAACTTTTAATTAATTCTGAGCTCCTCTGTACTTACTGTTTAAGATTTTAAGTACAAACTAGGGGAACTAGGGTGGGGAATTGGGGGAAAGAAAATAAGAGAAGGGAAAAATATCAGAAAATAGGAAAAAAAGGAAACAGTCTTTACAAATGGGGAGGGTGGTAGGGTTGATAGATATAGTTTGATATTGTTTATACTATATATTAAGGTAGAGGAATGGGACAAAATATAATACCAGGCTGGGCATGGTGGCTCACGTCTGTAATCCTAGCACTCAGGAGGCAGAGGCAGGAGGATTGCTGAGTTCAAGGATTGCCCGGGCTACATAGTGAGCTCAGGGCCAGCCTGAACTACAAAGTGAGACCCTGTCTCCAAAAAGCAAAAACAAAACAAAACAAAACAAAAAAACCCAACCAAACAAACAAATAACAAAAAGCAAACCAATAACTGTTGGTGTAGGTACACATTTGTCAGGCTTGCTATTGTTTTTAATGTTTAATATAGTAATAAAAATTTTAAAAAAGATTCTACATACAAACAGCTGCTGTCTTCCTGAACATCAGAAGTCCTCATATGATTGAGTTTCCTTCTCTTTTCTTCTGGTTTGCTGCAGTTTCTCTGGAGTGTGGTCTGAGTGACAGGAGGGAATGGCAACACAGGAGAGGGATGGCTGGAGGGTAGGGATGGAGTAGCAAGTCAGGGCAGAGAGGAAAAGAGGAAAATGGAGGATTTAGTTCCTCACAAGCCAAGAGAAGTATGCTTTATGAAGGACGGAGTTATAGGTTGAATTTTACTTATAAGTCAATTAAGAACTCAGAGTGAGAACTGAAATCTGATGTGTGTGCCCAGGAAAGTGGGTGAGGTAGGTCTGAGAATGTAAGATGTGCCTCCAGAAGAGATCTGTTAGAGATGACTTCTGAACCCTAGGAATGAAGAAAGAGAGTTGGGTGACTGGGTTTAGGGGCTGACACTGTATAAGAAGAGAGCTCTGCTAGAGGGAAAGGACTTGTGTTCTGTAGTTGACACCTTGAGTGGAGCTGGTCCCCTAATGGAGTTGGATGTGGAGAGTTGAGAGACTGCACTTAGTAGGGTGAAAGGAATTTGGAGTTTTTGGGTTTGGAGATTATAAGGAGAAAGGATGACAAATCAATGAAAATTCAAGGTGTATCAGAGACTGAGGTCTAAAACTGATCAAAGATGGCGAACATGATAGCAAAACAAGAACAAATAAATTGTAGTTTCAAGTTGACAACTGTATGTTTTGGCCTCGTGACCTTCTGCTATGTAGAGTTCTAGGCTTGTTTGAGTGTTGGCAATGTACAACCTTTCAAGGATGATTTCAGATAGAGTTGAGGATTGATAAAGATGGTATTTTTGAAGTGCATTTTCCTTTAACTGAGAACACACATGCTCCCCATAGCACAATATGCAAAGATATATATATCATCTTATGAAAAAATATGTATTTCTACTTTGTGTTATAAAGTTAAAAACCAAATATGACCAAATTCTTAATCCAATAAGCAGTTTCAAATAAATAAAGGAGATATAATTTCTTTTAAAAAAATCGGAATCTTTATTGGCACATTATACATACACATCATGATCACACTCAACATTGAGCATTTGTACCAGTATATGACATGATATAATTCTTAATTTTTCCCATTCCTCTACCCAATCTACAACCTCTGCCTCTATATACACAAGCTTTGTTTCCTGTTTTACTATCACATTTTTTCTTTTGCCTCATTACTTAACCCTACACCGCGTTTACCTTTAGTTTTTTGAAGACTCTCCACACTGATCTCCATAGTGATTGTATCAGTCTTGTTCCTCCTTTTCTAGTTGCTTGAGGTTCAGCATTAGAATGTTCATTTAAGTTTCCTCCGTTTTCTGGGTGTAGGCATTCACTGCTGTGAATTTCCCTCATAAAACTTTCATTGTGTCCCATAAATTCCTGTAAGTTCTATTGGGGTTATCATTTAGTTGTAAAAATTTTAATTTCCTCTGTTACCCATTGGTTGTTCAGCAGAATATTGTTCAATTTCCATGTGTTTGTGAGGATCTTGGAATTTCTTTTGGTATTCAGCTCCAATTTCATGGTACTGTGGTCTGACAGTATACAGGGGATAACTTCAGTTCCTTTTTATTCACTTAAACATGTTCTGTGAACTAGCATGTGGTCTACTTTGGAGAATGATCCATGAGCAGCTGAGAAGAATGTATATTCTGACTTCGTTGGGTGAAATACTCTGTAGGCATCTATTAAGTCCATTTGTTCAAAAGTTCGGTTCAGTTCAAATATTTCATTATTGATTTTTTTTGTCCAGTTTATTTGTCTAGTTGTGACAGCATGGTATTGAAGTCCCCTACTACTATTATCAAGGTTTTCATATCTATTAATATTTGTTTTACATAGTTGGGAGCCCTGGAATTTGGTGCATAAATACTTATGAATGTCATCTCTTTCTCTTGGATTATTCACTTTACTAGGAGGTAGTGTCCTTTGTACAGGATGTAGTGTCTCTCTTAATCAATTTTGATTTGAAATCTATTTTGTCTACAAATAGGATAGCCACTCCTGCTTTTATGCGTTTCCTGTTGCATGGAAAATTGTTTTCTATCCTTTTACTTTCAATCTATGGCTTTCTTTCTGAATTAGGTGTGTTTCTTGTATGCAGAATATTGTAGGATCTTGTTTCTTAATCCATTCTGCCACTCTGTGTCTTTTTATTGGCCTTTAAATGTAGCAGCAGTACCCTTTGGGAATAAAAGTTTACTGGGGAGTTGGGGAGGTAGGGAGACAAGGAAAGATTAGAAATAGGGTTAAAGGATTTACAAAGATCATGTAGACCTCTAGAATCTTATAGATGCTGGAAGACAACAGAGGCTAAAGGGACTTATATAGGACAATACTGACTGGGAACTATAGGACCACTAGTGACTCTATACACTCTCCTCTAACAATACAGAGAGAAGAGAAATTAGGGAAGGCCGAAACTCTTTTAGTTGTAGGTATTGATTCTGACTGGAACACTGCCAAAATGGTCCTTCACAATGTGGGTATGTTGTTTCCTGTCAATGATATGGGAAATAATATGCAGATTGAAGTTGATTAGTCAGAGGGAGACAACCGTCATCCCTTGTCTAGGTTCTGAGTAAAATGCCTGAGTTGAGCTCAAAGAAGTCCTGTAGACTTGAACTCTGCAAGAATCCAGGGTCTTGCAGGTGGAACTGATTCACCCAACTCACCAATGGCTATGGTTGACAGGATTCCCTCACTTTTCTAGTGGGTGCTTTTTTTTTTTTTTTTTTTTTTTTTTTTTTTTTTTTTTTTTTTTTTTTTTTTTTGAGACGAGGTCTTGTTTTATAGTTCAGGCTGGCTCTCAGCTCACTATGTAGCCCAGGCAAGCCTTGTACTCAGCAATCCTCCTGCCTCTGCCTCCTGAGTGCTGGGATTACAGGCGTGAGCCACCATGCCTGGCACTGTGGTATGTGGTATTGATTGTTGGTGGGCGTGAGTCTCCACGCCCAGCATTGTATGTGGTTATCGGGGATCGAACTCAGGACCTTGAGCTTGCAAGGCAGGTGCCAGAACCACTGAGCTAACCCTCTGGCCCGTGAGTGTTTTTTTTTGACATGTGGACTGGGCAGAGGAATGTACTGAAAGCCTCTGTATATGTTCTTGCACGTCTGTCACAATTATTCTGTGCCCACAGACAAATAGGCAGTGTCTCTGGAGGCTTTCCCCCCTGCAACTGTCATGTCCAGTCTGGTCCACAAGGAAATGGAGATTCCATGGGCCTCTGCTTTCTCCCTGGTCACAGGAAAGTAGGGCTCCTGCACCTGAGTCTCTGTGCCACTTCCCTGACAGGCCCACACAGAGTGGAGAGTCCATGCCCTTCGATATAATTTCAAATAAATATATTAATAATGAAGACTGGGTTTGTAGGGTGGTTCCACAATGAGATAGCATAGTCAACTTTGTAAGTTTTTTTTTTGGAGACAGGGTCTTGCTTTGTAGTTCAGGCTGGCCCTGAGCTCACTATGGTGCCCAGGCAAGCCGCCGCAAACTCAGCAATCCTCCTGTCTCTGCCTCCCGAGTGCTGGGATTACAGGCGTGAGCCACCACGTCCTGCATTGTGGTATGCGGTATTGATTGTTGGTGGGCATGTCTCCACACCCAGCATTATATGTGGTTACTGGGGATTGAACTCAGGTCCTTGCGCTTGCGAGGCAGGCGCTGGAACCACTGAGCTATCCCTCCAGCCCCACAAACTTTGTAAGTTTATTCCCTTTAATACACTTGTGGACAAAGTTTCAAATTTATCTGGTGAATTGTTAGTGATTTTTTTCTCTTTTTTAAAATCTAGTTGAGGTTGAAAATTTAGTTTACCTAAATGGGCTGCTGTGAATAATAATAGCAATATAATTTTTCCATTTAACTGTAGAAAATTCTCACTCAATCTTAATCCAAAATGAACACAGACATAGGTCTTATTATCATTGCTCAGTGCAAATTACTAAACTGCAACTATTTATTCTCTTCTTTGGACAGCAGTAAGTTATACTCACTTATTGAATCAGGGTTTGGAAATGAAAATAGATTTGTAATTATTCAATTTCAATTTCTAATCTATTTCAATTTTCTTTTGGAAAGTTAAAAATTTAAAAACTGGGGCAGAGAGAAGTTAGAACAATAGCTCTAATTCTATTTCACAGGCTATATTTATTAGTCATCTTCTCTCTGATGCATTGTAAGATTACTGGGACCACTGAATAGATGAAGAATTTATTTAAATCTTATTTATTACTCAAAGTCTCTTGAAAAGCTATATTGAGTCTCCAGCTAAATTTTTGGCTATGATTTCACACAGTTCATTAGGGAGGTAGAAAATATGAGCTAAATATGCTAATTTTATGAATAAACATCTTTGAAATAATTGCCAAATGATACTGTTTCTCAACTAGAAAGGTATAATCTCATTGCAGAATTTCTATATTGTGCTTAGCTCTTTCCTTTGAAACAACCACTAAGCTTATCAACTCTATTCTTAGAATAAAATATTTTTAGTAATCCATTTCAGTGAGTTTCCTTTAATAAAACTAACAATGTAGAGTGTTTTTCTACTTGTTTGTGAGATTTGGTAGACTCTGTTCAGGTGCCCATACCCCAAGACATATGACAAATGTTATTAACTCGTGTTGCATCCTCTATACAAAGTTCTGGTGAAGATCACCTGACTTGTCCAAGAAAGCCTGCTCTCTACAAGTCTTCACCTTCCTGCCCACAAACTTTTTGAGTTGAGGGCTTTCTGGTACTTGATAGCCTTTGGCTGAATATGGGGGAGCTCCCCATTTGGGGGACAGACTTTCAGGAGGATGCAATATTCTCTGAGAACATGATACTCCCTGGCTTGAAAGCTCAATAGGAGAGTGCTTGGTCTGGGCTGGCACTGCTATTTCTATTTTTTCCCCTGTGTCACTGATTGAAGTCCAGAGCTCCCCAGTAGCCAGTTCTATAGTGCCTGAGGCTCCAGGCTAGGGCTCAGTACATTCATTTTTTAAAAATTGATTTTATTGGTACATTTTATGTACACATTGTGATCACATGAGGCATTGAGAATTTGTACCAGTATATGACACAACATAATTCTCGTTTTTCCCAAACCTCTGCCCACCCCACAAACCCCCACTCTCTATATACATAAACTTTATTTCCTTTTATACCATCAAATTTTTTCTTTTCCTTATTTACTTGCCCCTACCCCATTTTCCCTTATATGTTTTCTATTTCATAATGTCTAGCATACATTTTAGAACTCATTTACATCTTCAGTTTCTCATATCAGAGAAAATATACAGCTGTTACCTATTTATTTTACTTATGAGTATGTTGTCAAGGTACATCCATATGAGTATGACTCAAATTGATCATTTTTATGACATAGTAATACTCCATTTTGTTAAAAAACCACTTCTTCTTTATCCAGTTTCCAGTTGATGGGCTTTTGGGTTGTTTTCAAGATTTGGCTATCACAAACTGAGCTGCTATAAACATGGATGCATATATGTTGCTGTTATATGGATCTTTTATTCTTTAGTGTATATACCTAGTAGGGGAATAGCAGGCTCAAATGGGACCTCTAATCTTAATTTTTGAGGAATTTCCACACTGATCTCCACAGTGGTTGCACCAGTCTACATTCTCACCAACAGTGGAAAAGGGTTCCTTTCTCCCCACGGCCTTGTCAGCTTTCATTGTTGGTTGATTTCATGATAGCAGCCATTCTTTGTGGAGTGAGATAGAATCTCAGTGTTGTTTGCATCTGCATCTCTCAAGTGACTGGTGATGTTCAGCATTTCTCCATATGCTGCTTTGCTACTTTTACTTCGTCCTCTGAAATGTGTCTGTTCATTTCAGATGCCCTTTTATGAACTGGGTCTTTAAATTTGGTGGGGGGACTGATTTTTTAAAGCTCTTTACATACTCTAGATAGTAGCCCATTGTCAGAGAAACAGCTGGTAAAAGTTTTTTTTCCCCCATATTGTTTTCTTTTTTTCTCTGCTGGTGGTTTTTCTTGTTGTGCAGAAGCTTTTTAGTAAGATGAGTTCCCAGTTTTTTTTTCCTGCTAGTTCTTGTGTTGTAGAGGTTTTGTTCCTAAAGTCTTTCCTAAAGTCTTTCTCTAAGCCAGTGTCTCCAAAAGTTCTACCAACCTGTTTTGCAGCAGGGCTGAGTACATTCAGCAACTCTCGGTTGCGAGCAGAAGGCTTCCTTTCCTAGCCCCAGTGATGTACAATGAGGATGACATTACCCGCTCTCTGTTGTTTGGGAGAGCAGCGGGGAAGTGCTTGGTTGGGGACCGGCGCTGCTGTTCTTTCTCCCCTGAGTCTCACTGTTTGCAATCTGTAGCTTTCTGCATGCAAGCCTCATGTCACCTACAGCTTATGGCTCTCAGCTGCTGTTCCCCAGAGGCAGGGGGCTTCCTTTGCCACCACTTAATGAAACTGTTGGGAGTGGGTAGGCTACCCCAGGGACAGAGTGTTTGGAAGGAGGATGGGGTTTTAGTGTTGCTGGTGCTAACATTTTCTCCCAGAAGCCCAGATTGCAGATGTTTCATGTTGGATTTCTTCTTCTACGTGGCAAGGAGAGCATGCAGGGAGCCTGTCTGGAAGGGATAGCTCCCCTTGTGGAAGGTGGCTCCTGCTTGTAGGACATCAGAACTACTCCCAAGAAGGTAGATTCACAGCGTAAAGAAGGTGGGGGGTGCTGCAGGCCAGTGGCAGCTCTGCTTTCTATTCTCAACCACAGTAGTATTGGATTCCATCTAGTGATTCCTCCTGATTTTCCGTATCTGCGTGTACTTGCCTTCCCCGTTTCCACATACAGTATCTGCACTCTCCAGGGTCTCTCCTTCAAACTTCCCTTACTACCACCATCTCCAGTTGGTCATAATGGGAGCACCAATATTGCATTATTTTAAAACTTTATTACTGTATTTAATCCAGTTGTGTGATACTAAATCACATAGCAAATCTCTATGAATTATCTGACATAAATGAAAAGCATTGCTTTTCTTATGACCTCAAATTAAATCCCCAAATCTATAGTAGCCTAGATATTTTGTACAACCATACTATATTTTCACTAAGAGTTAATTTTACTTGCTGATTTATCAAAAATTACATGTATATAGGGCCGGAGGGTTAGCTCAGTGGTTCCGGCGCCTGCCTCGCAAGCGTAAGGACCTGAGTTCGATCCCCGGTTACCACATATAATGCTGGGCATGGTGGCTCACGCCTGTAATCCCAGCACTCGGGAGGCAGAGACGGGAGGATTGCTGAGTTCGCGGCGGCTTGCCTGGGCACCATAGTGAGCTCAGGGCCAGCCT
>PVIC010050622.1:0-12753 GCA_004025085.1 Thryonomys swinderianus
ATCCTGGTGAACGTACGGTCGAGCTTCTTAGTCTTTGCTCTCTTGGCAGGCCCATGAAGTTCCTCATGTCCAGTGCCTTCATGCAGTTGATCTGAAAGCCAATCACAGGCCAGGTAGAATGCACCTATCATTCTAAATTATTCATGTTTAGGTCATAACTGAGCCATCTGCTGATGATACTTCAGTCATCTCCATTTTAAGACTTTACATTTTTACTCCATGTATATTTTTAGGAGCTGGTATTGTGGCTTTGTTTATTTTGCTTTTCAAAATGGTGAGATTTCCCTAAGCACTAGAAAGAATGTGAGAAGGAAAGAGAACGCCGGAAGAGAAACAAAACTTCAGACAGAAGAGTGCAGGAAGGAAGTGGTAGCAGAGGCCAGCTGAGTTCCGCTCTCCCACTTTCAACCTGAGCCTGTCTCCTTGAGCCAGGGATCCCAGGGGCACCCAGGTCCTCCAGCAGGGATCAGTGTGAAGATTTCCATTTCAAAGAAGCAAACTGATATCAGAAGGCCCCCATGAGAGGAGATAAGATCTAAACTGAGCAGCAAGTGAAGTTAGGCCTTGGCACAAGTTAAGATGCAACTTTAAGCGCCAGCAGCTCAGGCTTCATTTTTCTCATCCTCATTTACAAGTCATCTATTGATCGGGGCTCATCAAGCCACTCACTCCTGTACTTTCATTTACTGCCTTTAAGAAATATGTTCCCATGTACTGAGCATAATCAAAATAAAACATGTCAGAAAACATAGCACTGTTCTACCCATTCGGTCCCTAAAGGAAAACCAGTGGGTTTCCAGGACCACCAGGAGGCGAACACCTGCCCTCCACAGCTCACACACACAGGAAGGTGGGAACACAGAGAGGATTCATTTCCTGAACTTAGAAACCTTCCAAAATCTGTCTTCACCTCAACCAAGCTGAACCCACTCAACCAGGAACAACAAAAACTGAGACAGCGGCAGGAAATGTGATAGGTGTAAAAATTCAGCATCTGAGACTAGCTCTGGAGTCCCTTCTTGTCTGTGCTGAATTCTGATGTAAGGTGAACAAGCCACGCATAGCTTCTGAGGATAACCTGATCCATCAGACAGTTTTCTCTTCTGGGAGTCACAACAACACACTTCAAAATAGCCTCTGTGACCGAGCAGCGTGGGTGGAGTACGCTCTCGCTCTCGCAGGCAAGCCCAGGAAGTTCCTCATCCAAAGCTCTATGCTGGAGCTGTGCAAATAACGAGTCTCACACTTGCTTCATAAGTCTTGCAGGCTGCAAGCCCAGATTCCAAGTCCAGGTGGGACCTCCAGGCTGTCCCTCTAGGGGCTCAGACATTGCCATAGAAGCAGGAGGCTTTATTTATTTGACTAAAATGAACAGAACAATAGACAGCCATCCTTTAGACAATAGGATCACGTCATCGGAGCCCTCTGTGCCCCAGGTGACAGGCCTGTCCTCCACGTCCAGTGTCCTAGAGGAGGTGACCCAGCAGGCTGCCCAGGCCAGTCTGTCTGATGCTCTGACTGTGTCACTGTGAAGCTGAAGCCGCCTCAGCAGATGTTTCCTGGGCTGAGCCCCAGCAAGGCTGAGAGGAGATGTTTTTTGGCAACAGGTCAGGAGTCAAGTCCTGAATTCAACCACTGTCGCTTTCCCATGCACAGCAAAGACAGAAATGCCCTGTAACAAATGATCCTTTTAAAAAACCTTGCAGTTGTTCTAATTAATAAAAGAATGCATAGGCTGAAAAACAAGTACCATAATTATGGCTGACCACAAATAGCACCATGTTCAGGACTGACTCTGAGAAGATCTAGAAGAAAACACAATGTGCTACAGCTTCTGTGGTCCATCCTTTGTGACCCAAATTCCTGCTCTGTCTTCTCAGGAGGCTTCTCTCATACCAGTTCACAGAAACCCTTCCTTTTACATTTGTAATCACAAAATAGTAGTGATTACTAATGCCTATGGGGTCTCCACTTGGGAGCCAAGCATTATTCTCAGTATTTTACATGATAACCTAAATACTCACAATGACTCCTAAGAAATATGTGTGCTAGGCACAGGGAGGTTAAGTAAGATGTCTAAAGTCACACAGCTACTGTGAAACAAAGCCTGGATTTGAACCTATACATTCTGACTTCTGAGTTACTTGTTACTATACATTTTATCTCCTATTAATTGATGTATTCCTTCTGTCCTTTGTCCTAATTCACTAGACATTTGGAAGGTATTTGGCTAGATACTTTGAAAATTTAAAATGTATACTTAAGGTCCTTCTAAGGTGCAAGTGCACAAAAATTTTGTGAAGACAATAGAGACCCATATAGTAAATAATAGCAGAGAGGTCTATCATAGGCTATCAGGAAGATAACTAGAACTGGAGGAAAATGAAACTCAAATGAAAAGTTATATTCCAATATAGCCCAACAGAATGCATAATTGTGGAGAGCAGTTTTCTAGACTGATAATTGTAAAGTACATAGGTATGGAACCTACAGGTATGGAACTGTGGGTGATATGAACAAAACTAGTACATTCTAGCCATTAAATGAAGATTATTTAGATTCAAATTTGTCCTTGGGCAAAAGATGCTTTGAAGGTACTTGAGCAAAAGCATGATGTAGAAGGATCAGGATCCAATGCACACAATGATTAAGGTGGAAAGCAGAGAAGAAAAGCAGGGAACAAGGAGGTGACAGCCACAGAACAGGCAAGAGGTGAAGAGTGAAACCGGAAAGAGATGTCAGGAGAACTCATGAGAAACACGTAGGGAATACTGAATAGGAAGGCCAGTGGGAATTCTGAGTCTAAGGTCCATAAAGAAGGATGGTGTCTACAAGGGCCAACATGAACTCTACTCCATTAAGAGAGATAAGTCTTGAGGAAGACCTGGCTGGAGAAATGGAGGGGAGGATGTGTGTGTGTGTGTGTGTGTGTGTGTGTGTGTGTGTGTGTGTGTGTGTGTGTAGTCTCAGAGGATTTGAGCTTGAGACACGTGGAAGAGCGTACAGCAGGGAATTGAAAATGTTAAACTCCAGCTCAGCAGATCTCAAGTGTCAGGAGAACGAATCACACAATGATGGAAATGAAGGTGGAATTGGCGAGAAACAGAAACTGTGGCTTTTTATGGTGGGAAGGAAAATAATGCAGTCTTTAAAGGCTCTCTAGGTTTCACATATCCCTGATTTATAATAAATGACTTAAGTCACTGCCTAGTAGAGAATAATGATATAGTAAATACTTGTGGAAGAAATAAAAGCCATGTGCATTCTGGGAAAATTAGAAAAATAATCTATTTGAACAGTTGAAAACTGTTAAATTCTACAAGACAATATGTGAGTGGATAAACTATGCTGACATGTTTTATCAGAAAGAGAACTGGGAGCAGCCAAAGTGTAATTAGAATATCCCCTTCAGATGGCTTCAAATTCAGAGTTACAAAAGCCTCCGGTCCATACAACCACAGCACTGAATATCTATGAGTTTTATGTAAGATTGTCTCCTCTAAACTCTTGGCAATTCTCAATTCTAAAATGTCATCTCCTTCAAGATGGTGGACATGTTGGCTTTCCCATCCCCACCCCTCATCTGTGAAATGGTGCAGAATTTGCAGCACCAAGCCTCCAAGGAAACAACTTTTCAGAGTCTTGGTAGAAGAATTTGGATGCCATTCTAAACTAACAAGTATTTGTTTGAGGATGTATTTGATATTTTTTAAAAAACAACATCTCTTTTATCTCAAGCATCATTTCTAAGAATTCTTGGGTTATCTGACAGATTAAAGAGGGCAGATTCTGAGTTAGGGCTCCAGCTGGTATTCTCCAAACCAAGGGCAATTTGGGAGGAATTTTGTGTGTGCATTTGACACGAGCAATATTCAACAAAGGTCAGGAGCAGGCGGTGAGCAGAAGGATAATTTCCATTTTTATTTTCAGGTCAGCCCTCAGAGATACATTTGGGGCAATGCAATGACTGTGCAGTGGTTTTTCTCTGGTGGTTCTGGTGTAGATTGAAGGATGGTTGAGGAGATAAACAAGGAGACAAATAGAGTGTTACCACAGATACCTGAATTTGTTTCTTCGCATCAAAAGATACTCACACAGGGGTTCTTTTTTATCTCTTGTCAACCTTTCTAAAGATAATGCCTTGTACCTCTACCTAAGTCTTAAATGAAACTTCTGAACATTTACAATTCAAATAGGACACACAACTCACTATTTGTTTTATCTTTTTTATCCCTTTCTGTTATTGCTTTTCTGTTATTGCCATCTCCTTGTGTAGTATATATGATGAAATTACTCCACCTCAGACTTATCTAACAGAGGAAATGTTGAAATATGCTATTTCTGGACTTAACACTCAGATATAGATTAGTTTCTTTTCAGACCCAAATTGAGATCTTATTTAACTAGATCACTAAGCATAAATGAGACCCACAGCCCCCATATTCTTGGGGTACAAAACATGAGAAAACAAAAGACAGTCATCTCATTATCCTCCTCTCATCTAAGAGCCTCTAGATTAAAGGGTTAAAGTTAAGAAGCATAATTTTTAAAAATCAGTTAGAAGTACAAGTGAAGTTAGGATTACTGTGTTTATACAAAATGCAGATGGGAATGAAATACCCCCAAAATCCATCTCCAGTTTGAACTCTTATTAGATCAAGTGCTGACCCCCAAGCACATGGCATGTTCTGCATACCTGCTCTTGTCTAAAGGAGGTGTGATGGATTCCACAAGGTACAAGTATTCAGTCCCATTGGCTATTATTCATATCTAATCGATTTCCTCAATGGACAGACCCACATTCTATTTTCAGTCTCCCCCATCCACTATGTCAGCTAATATCATCCAAGGGAAATTTTAACACTGAAGACTTTAATGTATTTAGAGTCCTCTTAAAATTAGATGATCAAAAATACCTGTTTCTATGTTTTCAAAATAACACCTTTTGATTACACATACCCATGACTGTGAATAAAGGGAAATCAATGTGGTTTTCCACTAGGATGTTTGAGATTCTTTCCACTTGTATCTTGTATTGGGATCTAAATTCAATTTACAGTTTGGAGTAAAGATCCCTGTTTGCACTGTAGAATTTTGAACTACCAATTCTCCTATGCAAGGTCAAGAGTGTTTCGAGTTTTCCAAGTGCTTTTCAAGGCTGGAGAATATAAGGAACACATATAGCATGACTTGCTTCCTTCTTAGTGAACACCTAGATCTACACTGCAATCCATTGCTGATTTCTTTGAGTGGCATGAAAAAGCATTACTTGACTGACTCACACTCCACTTCCAGTCACACCATCCATGACCACACGCCTACACCCACATGTACTCTCAGAAGTAGTCAGAGAGCTAGAGTCTTGTAACTAACCTACTAACAAGAACAAAGCACTTAAAATTTCAGCAGCTTTACTAGTACAAGAGTTTTAGCCCTTAGAAGCCAATGTTTCCACTGGGGCAGAAGCAGGCCCTGTTGTTATTTCATGATTTTTAATACAAGAACAAGGCGCCATGGAAAATGCATTATGACAAATCTTTGACAGAACATGCTATGTATCTAAACCTCTACATAGGCCTGGAAGCCCTAACCCAATAGAACGGGCTGATTGCAACATATAAAGGATGCTACTCGACTTAAGAGAAACTTTGGAACATAAGAACCATGGTTAAAACGTCAGATACTGAAAAAAGCCTACTTGTCCCTCTCAAATTTTCAGAACGCAGCTATACATACCATCAGGAATGTGTGAAAGTCACTGAGCTCAGGCTTGAAGATCTAAAGCAAAGCACACTGATATGGTTTTATTCATGTGTGTGCAATCATACATGCTTCCCTAAAATCTGTACATCTTGGTGGGGAAGGAGACCTCACAGTTCCTGAAAAGACACTGCCTGGCATAGAGCGAACAGCACCCTTATTAAATTTTGAAGACAAAGTTGGGACTATAGCTTTGCCACTCACTGTAAACTGTTTTTCCTCTCATATTCACAGTCCTTGTGGGTAGCTAGAGAGGTTTGAATGACTTGACTTTCAAGGTTCTATCATGGAGCCTTTGTAAGCCCAAGTCACCAAGCCCAGCTCTGCTAATATGAGTCCAGTATTATTAGATCAGTGAACGTTACTGTTCAGGTTGCCATCCTCAGAAGGATATACTTTAAGTCACTTTTCTAGTTCCTTTGGATTTGGATGTTACATGTTCATCCACTTTGTGCATTCAGCAACATTGTGTCAAACACAAGGCACTATTAGATATAAAATAGCCATGATAGCTGGTACTGAAATGGTCTTTGTGGCTTTCCAGTGTGCTGTTCTCTTTCAATCTCACAAAAATCCTGCACAGCACAAATGAGAAGCAGGCAGACCTATTCCCATCATCATCAGGATACTAGAGACTGGTGAAAATAAATGACTGGACAATGATTCCAAGTCTCAAAGTGATGAGGCAGAGCCACTAACCTTTCCTGTTGAATTAGGGACAAGATTCTGACCACTATTCCAAACTGTTTCAGTAAAACAAGATACTGCATTTTCATTGAGTGTGATTTTTATAGAACACCCTCTGCAGAAAAGTAATCTATTTTGAGCTTTATTAAAACCATACTGTGAATCAAGCTTAGCCAACATAACCAGACAGGAAGTAAAGGCTTCAAACTACGCTCTGGTTAGCTCAAATACAGCAAGCTACAAAGTTAACTGAATTTTCAAAGGCCAAGTATGTACATTATCAACCATCTAGCTCTGACTGAATATCAGACAGTCACTATGCTATTTTCTTAACATAAATCTTCAAAAGTACCTACTATATAACCCTTTTCCGTAGGGATTATCATTGGCAAGAGGACAATCCAAAAAGCTCGGTTAAATAGCATGCACGATGTCACATAGCTAATAAGTGACCAGGATGAAACTCAAACACAAGCATGCAGGATTTCAAAGTCCAAGCTCTTCCCAGGGCTCATGGAGAGACTCTGACATTTCAAATTGACAACTTCAGTTCCAGGTCACATGAAGCAATTCTCCTGACATTTAGCTTTTAAGAGATGGTAATCCTGAATATTGATCTGACTTAGTAATGTCAGGAAGGGAATTTGAGAGGTTGAAGTTTGGTAAAGAAGCACATTTAGAAATGACATAATCAACAGGTTGACTAGTAAGAATGATGGACTAATGAAATTCTATTGCAGTCAAGCAGAATGCTGATGTCCAACTAAAAAGCTACAGTTGGAATTCTTAAAAGTATCACACAGCCTCCTATACTGGCAAGTTTCTCTTCAGCAAAATGATAGTAGCCAGTTACATTTTTGTGAGTTCAATGCATGAGATGAAAATTTTGCTAGTTGTATTAGTCAGCATGATCAGCTTTTACTCTAGGAAGGCCTGTACCCTCAAAAATTTCCTTGGCAATGACAATATCAACAGTTTATTTCCCACTTATGGAAGTTCATTACAGGATTAGCCCTCCAGGACAAATATTTCTATATGAGAGATCAAGCTGCAACCCTCTTCTATGATAATCTCCTACCACAAACCTGGCCTCCAATCTGCCATGGCAAAAGAAACTATGAGGGTCAATATATGTCTCATTCACCTTAGACCTCAGAGTGATCTATTACTACTTCCTCCCATAGTCAGTACCTCCCCTGTGCAAAACAGCTGGAAAGTACATGGATATTTGGGAAAATGTAAATATCTTTGCCACATTATTTCTGAAGGGCAGTAACTTTGTAAAGGCACATAATGAAAGTAAGTATCTTTGGTTTTCCTCCCAGGGCTACTCTATCCTTTCCACTTGATCTCATGCTCTAGGAGTCTGAACCAAATGCATGGATCCAATACGCACCTGCCCTCTGACCCCTTGAGCCTTGGTCTGACCCTCAAGCTCTTACAGGGACCCAAGAGGGAGGAGAGTGACGTCCAGAAAATGTTCTTTTCCTATTCTTAGGCTTTCACCAGGAAGGGAGCTAGGGTTCTTGTGTTTTACCCTTCGACTGTGCCTTCCTGAATTTCAGAAACTGGTTTTACCCTTCATCCTTTCAGGGAGACCAGTAACCTGCTCTCCCAAAGCTGAGAGTGTTATGCAATTTGTTGTGGTTTCCACAAACTCTGCCCACACTTTTGTAAGTAGTCTCTACCAAACTCTTCTCGGATTACCCAATTTGAATGCTCATTCTGCTTTGTCCTGAGGTCCTCACCTGAACAAGAAACTGAGAATTATACATTTTAAATATTGAGAAGAGACTTTATTATGGTCTTTTAGTTCAATTATGAATTTAATTTTTATGGTGAAATAGGTGAATTTTATATACACATCATAATCACATTCAACATGGAGAATTTGTAACACTACATGACATAGTTTCTCATTTTTTCCCATTCCCCTATCCACCTACAGCCCTCTATATACATGAGTTTGTTTCCCCTGTTTTTTACCATCACAGTTTTTTCTTTCCCCTCATTACTTACCTCTATCTGCCATTTCCCTTAGGATATTTTCTATTTTACAGTGCCTATCGTACATTCTAAGATTTATTTACATTTTCAGTTTCTCATACCAGAGAAAGCATACAATATTTACACTTCTGTGAACTATTTATTTCACTTATGAGTAATGACCTCAAGGTAGGATCTATTTATAATAATCTCATAAGTTTGAGTTTCTCCTCATTTCTCCATGCATTCTTAATATTCTCAGAAAAGTAGATTATTTTTCTCATCAAACCCTCTAGTGACTTCTGATTAAAATAGAATAATATTCAAAATTCTTCAATCAGATTTTATTACTCCTCATTACTGAGACAAATTTCAAGACAATTATCTCTCAAGATACATTATTGTCATTTTTCAGACCACAGGTTGGTAAACTACAGCCAGGGGGTTTATTTAATAAACAGACAATAATCGAAACATGCCATATTCATTCATTTATGTAACATCTATCACCATTTTCATACCATGGCAGCAGAATCAAGCAGATAATACCAAAACGTGTACAGCTTTCGAACCTGACCTTTACAGGAAAAGTTTACTGCTCCCATGTCCACACCACAAGAGTTCAGTCACATTTCACATTGCTCGAGCCAAGAGGATGGTCTCTGGTACTAAACTACAAGTATTGGATTCAGGTATAATCACCCTTTATCAGGCCATGTTATGTTCTCATTACGTCTAGGTAGATTTTCCTAGAAGCTTGTTTGCAACTTTAATTGCTATTGCCTTTGTTACACCTTAGTTCTTTTATATCTGCTTTTCTTTATTAGATTTGAAAGAAATTTGAGGGCAACAATTATTTGTCATGTTTCTTTACATTTCCTTTGATCCCTTCACAGCACCTGCACATTTTAAGTGTCAGAAGGCTGTATGTTGAATGGATGAAAGTCAGCAGCAACTGGAAGCATTAAATTCTAAAGATCAGAAAGCAGCACAATCATAGGTTTAGAGATACATGAAGGAACTAATATCACCTGATTGCCAATGAGGCTAAGGGAAAAGGAAAGAGAAAGGTAGAATCTGCATCACTCTTTAAGATACAAATGTTTTAATGAGGGCAACAAAGAAGACAACAGAAACCTATCAGAATAGTTTGTGTCGATACTGAGAAATAATCAAGACAAGAAGGAGTTATGTGAGGTGTAATCAGTCAGCTACATAACAGTCGGTAGCACGGTGAGAGGGCCTCACGTTATTTTAGTGTATATCTATTTTGTCATTCAGTCGGGCTGGTTACCGTACCGTCTCTGTTATTCAACGCCCTCGAGAGGGTGAGCAGGGATGCGGAGTCACAACCCCCAGACTCCATGTTGGTTGAGAAGCTTCCCCATTTATTATAGAAGTTACAGGCATTTATATAGGGTGGCTTGGGCTGTGATTGGATGAGAGGGCGGGAGCAGTGCTCGCGACAGGGTGTGATTAGGTGCAACAGCAGAAGTAACATTTAGCAGTGTATGATTGGTCTGCATCATCTGTGTCACCTGCATCACCTGCATTGCTGTAGCTTCTTAAAGCCCCGCTGTATCTATTCATCAGCCAGAAGAGAGAGAGAGAGAAGAGAAGAAGTGGAAGCACCTAGAGAAAGGCTTGGCTGCCCTATTTTAGTGTACACTGCAGCTTTTATTTTCAGAACCACTGACATAGAATATAGGAATATAGCAAGATATTCATCTTCCATTTACATATTTTGTGTATCTTATGATCCACATTAAGATCTGTTGTCCTTTAAATCTCTGGACAATCTAACAATTTAAATGCGGTCTTGCTGGAATGTAGGGAATGATAAGGAAAGGTCAGGGAAACAAGGACTCAACCATATGCTATTTATAAGGGAAAGAATAAAATGAGCAAAAAGAAGGAAGCAAAGGGGACAGGGAAGGAGGGAGGGGAAGCTGAAGGGATGGAAAGAAGGAAGGAGGGAAATAGGGCATAATTAAGATTCTCTTATCTACTCTCTAATGTACATAAGGCAGTGAAAGGCCTTTATCTTTTGAACTTCTGAACAAACTGAACTGTCAAAAAAATCCAACTATCTCTTCCTCTTCTCCTCAGATAATTTAGTTGAAGTCCAAGGAATAAATGTTTCTGAAGTAAAAACCAATGGATGCAAGAAAGATGATGTAGATTATTAACAGTCGTGTATCTGTTCCTACTTAAATTTATTTTGTGCTTCTTTATTTTTCCAACTGCAAGTTTGTTTGTTAAGATATCTTTCACCTCTTTACTTCCCAGTGACTCCATCCAGCATAGAAAGAATGAAAACAGAACACAGGTAGATGCTTCTGACTCTACGCCTGGACAGAATATTGAGCTACTTACTTCCTAGAGTCAGTTCCGATTGTTCTCGCTCATTGCATAACCCTTCCCAATTTCCACTCTCTTGGTTACCATTCTATGATCTGTGGTAACGTTCTTTACTTTTTACCCTGTGGTAGGTGGTGACTCAGTTGGAAATCAAGAGTGAGATTCAAGGCAGTGAATTAAAAAATCTGTACTTGAAATAAATTTTGTGGGTGAACTGGGAGGGAGAAGGTGGAAAGGGGATGGAAAAATATAATTGAGAGGAAAGTGATGAAAATAGAGCTTCTGCAAATAGGAAGGGAACCAAGAGATAGAAAAAACAGGGAGAGATCAGAGGGGGGCGGGGGAGGGAGGGTAAGGGAGAGAAGGAGGGTGAGGTGTATTATGTACATGTGCCAATGCCGCTTAAAACAGGGAGCCATTATGTCCTGGAAATGTATATTAATAAAAAATAAAAAATGTTTGAAATTAGTTTAACTTAAAATATCAATTTCAATATAAATGTATTGAGTCAAGTATTTCAAGAGTGCACAAGTGCACAAACCAATGCTTTGGGGGCAAGAAGTATGCAGAAAAATGCATTACTACCCAAAATGGTCTTCCTGCCCCCAAAAAGATGAAAGTCTGATAGCATGTAGGCAGAAGACCATAGAAATCTCACTGGAACTCCAAATTCTTGTCATTCATCTCAATTTTTGCCGAAGATGTCCAGTGAGAGATTAAGAATTCAGAAAAGAAACTCAAAATCCACCTGCAATCACAGAGGAAGGATGCCACAGCAGAAGGTGGAAGTACTTAGCTCTCATGTGATATCAGGGGAAGGCCAAAACTCAGAAGGCAGCCCTTGATCACCAGGAGCTCCCATGTAGCTCTGGCTGAGCACTGATGCAGGGGCTAGAGGACAGACCTGCACAGTCCGGCTCAGTGAGGGAAAGCGCTCATTCTCACCCACACAGCAGCAACACATGCATCACTGGTGGTTCTGGAGAAGCCTCCTCACCAAGGCAACATGAGTGTAATCTGCGCAGATGTGATGGCAGTGCGCGTGGTAAAGCAAAGAACTCAGGGTGGCTCAACAGAGAGATAAGTTGTGGGAGTTTGAACTTCTGGATAGAAACCAGGGAAAGACACTCATTTCCAAGATCAAAACACCTTATGTTTTTTTCCCTAAAACTAGGCTTCTCCACCGAGAAGAAATGAAGAAAAAGGACAGGAAAGAGACCAAGAAGTAGTCACCCTAAATTTATATGAGAAGTGATTTTTCAGTTGGGCAGAGAAGAAGTTGAAGGGCAAAGTTTAGTTACTCCAAAACACAATATAATTTGAATCCTGGATTTGTGTCTTTGAAATCTGTGTCTTCTGTAACTGTTTAAAAGGCTCCAAGAATACAGAAAGAGACAAGTGGTCCCAATACCTGAGTTAATCTTTGTAACAGCCCTAAGGGATAGGTTATACTAGTGTTATTTTCAATAGTTGGGAAATATAGGCATTCATTAACCTGTCCTGGGGGGTTAGGGATGGGTTGAAATCCCAGCCAAAGGCTCCAGAGGGTCATGCTCACCTGTTTGAAACATCTCTCAGTTGAACGGTAACCATGACAACACCTGGGTTTCTACCATCCTTCACACCATGGTTTCTGGCTTAAACTCTCCTATCTCACCTTTGATTTTCTGAGCTCTAAATCTTGGTCTTTGGTCAGCAGAACCTTTCTGTCTACACCTGAGTTTCATGATTCTGACATAAACACAATTATTTCCTTTCCCTGTAGAGGATACTCCAGATCCAGTTATCTAACTCTCACTGAAAAGAACAGCACTGGTGCCTGGGTCCAGCCCTCTTAAATTACCCACTGATCTTTTAGTTTTCAGAGAAGTACCAGAGATAGCACCCTGAAATCAGTAACTCAGACCCAACAAGGATAAGTGGAAATCAGCCAGCTATTTTATATGAGAAAGACCCAAC
>PVIC010050623.1:0-12750 GCA_004025085.1 Thryonomys swinderianus
CCCTCCCCCTCCCTCTCCAGGCTCCTCTCTTGCCGGGAAGCTGTGGGGACAGGGAACCAGTCTGCAGGTGGGAGGCTGAGGAACAGCCGGCTGCCCCGCCTCTGGCAGTGTCTTCCTGGCACAACCCCCCCTTGCTCTGGCAGGTGGCGGGTGGCAGGTGCGGGCCCAGCCCCTGGCCTGAGGCCTGGAGACCTAACTCCTCCTCTCCCTTTCATTCTCCCTCTTCCCTGCTCTCCTGACTGCCCCATGCTGCACCCGCAGCCCTGCCCATCCATGTCTTGGGCCCTCTCTTTGCCCAGCTTGCCCCTGCCAGTGCCCCTGGGACCTCTGGGATGTCTCCCCGGGCACCGTCCCCGCCCAGGGTCACCATGGCTGCAGCGTCCCACCATGCCCCTTGCTGCGACGAAAGCTTTCTTCTCCTGGGCCTGGGGGATGGAGGAAGCCACTGGGACAGAGCAAGGGTCAGGAGCGGGACCCGGCGTCTCCGGGAGAGAGTCAGCGTTTCCAGAAACCAGCCAGTGAGCTTCAGCGGCAGCAGTGTCGGAACCATCGAAATGACAGGCAGGAAGCAGCTCAGCCCTCCCTGGTGTGTCAGGCCGCGGGGAAAAGCGGCCACTGTGGGGGACCAGACCACGCTCTGCCACTTGGTGTGTGCCCCTTCCCGTCTGCACACGCAGGTGATCCCTGGGCGGCCCGTTGGCACCGTGCCGGCCTGCAGCCTGAGGCTGACTCCGTGTGGCAGGGCTGGCTTCTCCCCGGCCGGAGAGGCCACTTCTCCCCGTGTCCTCTAGCGGCCACCCGCCTGTCTGTGTCCTGTCACCTGCCTGTGAGGACCCGGCGGCGGTGGGTTGGGCCGCAGCTGTGTCCCGCCCACTGCGAGGACCTGGGGCTTTGTTCGCCTCATCCCCACCCGCGCCGGTTCCTTCCAGCCTCCATGGCGCCGGCTGCAGGCTCCCTGCCCAGGGTCGTGTGGCCTGCTGCTGGGCCCTCCCTTCACAGGAGAGAGAGGGTCGGCCTGACCTGCGAGGGAGGCCCGCTCCGTCCTTCTCTGAGTCCCTGGAGCCCCGCCTCCGAGGGACGCACAGCCCCCCCTGCCCCCCGTGACCTCACACGGCCTGCCCTTCGCCCTGGAGGTCTAGAGGTGGCATCCGTTCCTGGCATCGCCTGCTTTCCACACTGAGCCTGTGGGTTTCTCCAAACCCAAGCCGTACCCTCCTACACAGCTCCCCTGTGGAGTGACCCACAATCGTCCAGGCCGAGGGGCCCTGACCCTTCGGCAGCACACGCAGGACTGGCCACCATGTGGTTGGATGAGGCCCACGGGCTGAATCAGACACTACCAGGCAAGCGATGGAAATACACTAACTGCCATTAACTGGTGACGCATAAAGAGAACGTGGTACGTGCAGATAACGGGGTACTGCGCAAGCGCAAAGAGTGCAATACTGTCATTTGTTACGGTGGTAGAGCTGGAGACCATAGTGTCGATAAAATAACCCAGGGACCAAAAGACAAGTACTACATGATCTCACTTATATGTGGAATATAAAAACGTTGGTTTCATAGATACTGAGAGTAGAACAGTGATTTCCAGACACTAGGATAAGAAGCAGAGAGGAAGAACTTTGGAAAGGGTGACCAATGGGTAACCAAATGTGAAGGGAGAATTGAGGAAAGAGTGACCAATGGGAGGGAAGAACTGGGGAAAGGGTGACCAATGGGATGGAAGAACTGGGAAAAGGGCGACCAATGGGAGGGAAGAACTGGGAAAAAAGGTGGCCAATGGGAGGGAAGAACTGGGGAAAGGGCGACCAATGGGAGGGAAGAACTGGGGAAAGGGCGACCAATGGGAGGGAAGAACTGGGGAAAGGTGCCCAGTGGCAACGAAATGTGGTACAGTAGGGTGAATGCAGATAGCAATTGCGTGTGGGAAATCTCAGCAAGCTAGAAGAGATTTTGTGTGGCTTCTCCACACAGAAGTGACGAATGTCTGAGCCACAGATAAGTTTACCCAGACGACACTGGTAGATACACAGATGTGTATCTACATATCAGGGTACATGTATTCAAGTATTACAAGGTAGTCTACTAATACGGATGTTTCTGTGTTTTATATATCAGTTAAGAACAAGTTCAGTCTAAGGAGGGAAAGAGCACTGCCAACCACTGGGCTGAGTTTGAGGTCCTGAACGCGCCGGAGCAGCTTGCCAGGCGGCGATGCAGCGGGACGGCACTGTAACGGCGCTGCGGGGCTGGCTGGGGAAGGAGTCAAGCGTCTGAGGCTGGGACGGCCAGAGTGGCCACTGTGCAATTTTCTGCCGAAATATTTTAAATGAAAGAGCTGCGTACAAGCACATCTGCTGAGAGTGGCCCCAGCTCCGCACGCACCTGAGTCCCTCGCGCTCTGTATCTGACGGGCTGTGTAATTGCTGGAAACCCTATTATCTTCCTGAGCGCTCGCTGAAGTGTCATTAGGCCACCTCGAGTGAAAGGCTAGACTCTCCTAGCTACACAGTTTTAATCATCACAGTCGTTTCTCTCCTGTATCAAAATGCAAAGCTCTTCTCCAAAAGGGAGGTGCTGGCACTGCAGGACGCCGGGGGATTCTGGAGCCAGGCCCGGGCGCAGCTACGTTTCTAAACTTTCTCTGGGTTCTCCGGGCCAAGGAAGAATGGTTTGAGATCCTTATTTTCCCCCAGTGCCGAGGACGAGAGTGAGGCCTGCTGGGTAACAGAGCTGGCGACAGGCTGGCACCTCCCGGGGCCTGCTGTGCGCGCCGCGGTGTGCAGGCAGCCCCGGGAGGGCAGGCAGCGCCAGGAGGGGGGGGGGCCGGTGCCGCCGGCGGCGTCTCGCTTCCGCGGGCCCCCTCTGCTCTGCCAGGGCCAGGGCACGCTCTGCCCAGAGGCATCAGCGCGGGGAACATCATCAGAGACAGGAATCCTGCGTGTTTGTCAAAGTCAGGGGCCAGAGGACCTGCTGCCACGGCGACGGAGGCCACACCCACGGAGAAGCGGCTGCGCGGGCACCTTCCGACGTGCCAGCCCGGCTGCCAGCTGCGCGGGGAGCTCTGAACCTGCTTCCTGCGGAGGCGGTGGGGCCCCCACGGCGCGGGTGGAGGCAGAAGTCCCGTGCGGGGTCGCTTGCTGCCCGAGCGTGGGGCGGCGGGCGGCCGTGGGAGTCACTGCTCTCTCGTGTGTGGACGGCCACTGTCCTTCCCGGCCCCCTGTTCGTGGCTACCCATGATGCCTGTCTGCTGACCTACCCGCAGTGCACGTACACGTCTGTGTGTCGGTACCACGCGGAGGGCCGCCCACTTCCTCTCCCACCAGGGGTCAGGCGGGCCGCACGCTCTCGCCTGGCAGTCGCCTCTGCGCTCCGATGCCTCCCGTGAGCTACACACACCCCTCCTGCAGTCTTTCTCTTCTGGTATTCATTATTTATTTTTCTGTCTCCACATAGTGATGCTGATATAAATAAACCCTCCTACAGCGCTGTTGCTAAGCAGCTCATGCCCCTGCCAGCTCTGGCCCTGAGCAGCCCAGGCCCTGCTGGCATGCCCCCCACCCAGCACGGCCCTCATACTTCGGGGACACCTCTGACTCGGGAGCCCGCGCGGTTCCCCCGGGGAGCAACACGGGCCCGGAGCCCAAGGCGCCGGTGAGCCTCGCTGTCCCTGCCCTGGCTGCGGCTCCTCCTCCTGGGTCAGGAGGCACCTCGTCTGCCAGACACCGGCCGGGTCCGGTGGCTGGGACCACAGGCACGGGGCCTGCTCTCTGCAGCCATGCTCTCCTCTGCCTTGGCCAAGGAAAACCTGCCCCAGGGGCGCAGGGCGAGCAGGGATGGCCTGTCCTCCCCACAGCCTCAGCTGGGCGGCTGCGGTGAGCACGGACAGCCTGCGTCCATGGTGGCTCATTCTCCCGCGGGCAGGGCGCCGCAGTCACCCGGCCGTGGCCCTGAGCTTTGGCTGCTCTCCCTGCCCGCCCGGTGGGCTCACAGCGGGCGCCCAGTGCTCTGAGGACCAGGTGGAAGTGCACAGGTCTGACTAGGGCCTGGCTCGGGCCCCAGAAGGCACTTCTGATCGGCTCCACCCGGGCGAAACTGAAAGTGTGACCTGGAATAGATAGTTCCTGGGCTGGGATTTAGCTCCAGTGGTGCCACACTTACCTTGCAAGCACCAGGCCAGAGTTTGACCCCTGGTACCACGAAAGAAAGAAAGAAGGAGGGGGGGGGGAGAGAAAATACCTAAATTCATCCACATCTTCTCTCCCTCTGGCGAATCCTCCTGTCCTACCACCCTTTCACTGGAGGCAGACCCGCGGGTGTCCCGGGCATAAGCGGCTGCGTGCAGCTGGTTAAACGGGCAGAGGAGTTAAAGGTACTGCGCTCTAGCCGGGCCTCTCTCCATGACTGCCATGGTGTGGACACGGAGTCTGTCCAGTGTCCAGACGCTGTGGCTGGCTACAAGGTGGCCAGGGGCCCTGGCTGCCAGAGGGTCCCATCCTGGGGTGGCCTGCACAGCAGTGCCATTGAAACGTCTCAAGTTCAGGCCGGGCACTTCCAGGGAGGGGGCACAACGGCACCCAGGGTCCCCTCTGACATGTCCGCCATGCTGCGCCGTCTCCCAGCTCCCATCCCCTGTGGGCAAACAGCGGTTCTTCAGGCCCTGAACCCCCTGCGTGGGCAGCGGCAGGACCACGCAGGAGGGGTGCTGGGCGCCTGGGAGACGTGCTCCCCTCACGGCCAGCGTCCGGTTCTTCCATTTCCTCACCGCGCGCCCTCAGGCCAAGCCGGCAGCGCCTCAGGGTCGGTCACCTTCTCTGCGAGACAGAGACGGTGCCCTGTGCGTTTCCTGAGATCAGGGACACCGTCATGTACGCCGCACCCTACGATCTGATTGTCACTGAGAAAACACATAAGCTGCCACAGCTCTAATCGGAGACACGGTCTGATTTCGGAGATAAAACAGGAACAAAGATGTCCTAGAACTGATGGGACTTAGACGCATAGCTCGCTTCCCTGCATCAAGAGCGCGTCGGGAGATCCGCTCAAGCAAGGCGCAGAGGGCTGGGGCTGTAGCTCGGGGGTGTAACGCTCCTGGCGCGCGCGAGCCCCTGGGTTGGATCCCAGCATCAAAAAGAAAGGAAAGAAAAGCAAAGAAAGTTCAGGAGCAAAAGACGAGGCTCTGCAAATTGCAAAGCATTAAAACAATTATTCTTCGCCGAACAAACTTTCAAATGACTTCATCTGAAATGCGACGAGATGCTACGCAATGCATGTAATTGTCTTAATGGACGTAGTAAGGGGTTCAAAAGACCGCATTTATAGCGCGCGAGTTTGAATCGTTTCCCTAATTTTACAGCGTTCCCACACTCTGGTGATTTATTTGTGTAGCATCGATTGCGAGTTTCCCCCCGAATGGCATTCAAGATTTGGGGCCTGATTTATAGCTGGAGTCGACTAACACGTGGAAACCATGAACAGTGTCCCACAAACACATAAATACCGCAAGCGAAAGCCGGAGCCTAGTTGCTCAGGGAGAGCGTGGGAGGGAAAAGTACCACAAAAACCTCGTTCCAGCCCCGAGATCCTGACAGTCGCCCCGTGGGTCGGGAGGGGCCTTCGGCCGGGCTGCATTTCCCATGCTGTGCGCGGTGGGTGTGGCTGGGAGGTTTGGATGGCAGTTTCTGTCTGGAAAGGAAGAGAAATATTTCGGAGGCCACCAAAGAGGAAGTGGACCACGGTGTCCAAATGTGAGAAGGCAGAAGCTCCCTGGTGTCGTGGGGCCGTCTGTCCGCGGAGGGAGGACCAGCCTTGGGCTCGGCCAGCCCAGGGATGCGAACTCTGGCCTTTGAACCCCTCTCACGACCGGTCTTTCCGCGTGATGCTCTGTGACACGGCTCTGGCTGGCTCCTGGTGCCATCTTAGTGTCCCTGGGGGTCTGGCGTCCCCGAGGGAGCCACACCGTGGAATCAGGCAGACCCGAACCCACATTCCCTCGTCATGGCCTCGGAGTTTGTCACTGGAACTTTCTGCGCCTCCGTTTCCTTATCTGGAGGGTTAAATGAGTTAATGGAGGAGTACGCATCCGAGAGTGGAAGGGAGCTGAGACCCTTGAATCAGTCCTGTCTGGGATCCCGGGGCACTGTCCCCTCCACGCCTCCGGCCCATGCTGGCTGAACCCCCAGTGTGTGTGAGGCTCTGCTGCAGCGCTTGGGACACTGAGAGGGGGAGACAGTCTGGTCGAGGTTCCTACGGGACTCACAGCTCAGAACTAAGAGGAGACGGTGAACCGAGAGCTGGACAACACGGGACAAGCCCAGCGGGCAGCAAGGTCCACGAGGAGGCAGAGCAAGGCGAGTGGGCAGCGACAGTGTCTCCAGATACGTCCAGGCGTCTCCAGCCTGAAGGTTCTAAATTTGGGGTGATGTTGGGTGCCAGGGGACCTTAGTAATACACGGCTGGAGACGCTGTCATCCCTGAGGGAGGAAGGTGGTAGCTCCTGGCATCCAGCAGGCGCAACGCTCAGGACGGTCTTCCCATAGAAGGATCCGACCTCTCAGGCTACCGTCACTGAGGCTCAAAACCCCTAATCTAGCTCACTGCCAGGCCATAGACCAGGGTTGGTTCAGAGCACAGACCTCATTCTGGCTACTTCAGGCGGGGAGGTATTTATGACAGGATGTTAAAAGCTTGTATAGTTGTGAAAAAGCTGAGGAAAGAGCTTTCAGGGATGGCTCACAAGGCCACATCACGGTACTAGGCCACCAAGGAGGCTTCTGCCTCTTGCAGGAATCAGACCCTGGCAGCACTAGCGTTTCCCATCAGAACCAAGCTGTGTCTGCTGGGATCTGCCCAGCGACACAGACCCACCATAGCTTCCTTCCCTAGTTGTGACTCCCGCCCCACAGACGCTGCTGGGGACTGTAGAGCTACCAAGTGCTGCGGGACCATGCTGCTCTGGACATAGCTTGTAGCACTTGTTAACGTAACCTCACACAAATCTGCTTGACTCAGTCTAATCCAGATGCAGGCCTCTAGCTGCAAGGGAGTCCCAACACAGAGCCCTCCGAGTGTTCTGTCCTCTGCAGGACACCCAGACACATGAGAGCTCGGTGGGACGGTCTGCAAGAGGGTAGTAGATACAAATGCTGATGCAGATTAGCTGGGTACAACCTCAGTCCTGCCACTGAGCAGCCTGGTGATTGGGCATGTTACATAGCCGGGTGTGCATCAGTTTTTTTCATCCATGAAGTGCGGGTAAGAGTAGGACCCCCTCATAAGGTCATAGAGCCGTTCCAGGCCATTCGCACTGCCTGCCAGCAGGGGGCGGCCGGGTATGTTGTATTGGAGCTGTGGTTGCGATGCTGTGAAGTCATGGAAGCACTGGCTACTTTAGTTTCAAACCTTGAAGCAGAGTCAAACGGCTGACTGGTCTTTGCCAAGAACCCTTTGGGAACAGCTTCAAACAGGAGCTAGACGCTGTGCGCATGCCGTGGTCCCAGCACTTAGGAGGCTAAGGGAGGAGGATAATAAGTTCAAGGGCATCCTGGGCCACACAGTAAGATTTTAATCTCAAAAGAAAAGATTAGATGAGGACAGTACTAGTTAGGAAGGGGGTGCTGTGTTATATTCTGTATAGATCAACAAATAATTCAATACACCTAAAACTCCTTAATTGTACTCCAGCTAAGTGGCCCGTGTGCTGTCAAAGGGGGCTGACGACAGTGCGGCGGTGGGAGCTGGGACCCGGGGGCTCCCTCGGTGCTCAGGCTCTTCCGCCCCTACCGGGCCTGCACCTCCTTTCTTCAGGAGTCCTAGGGCTGAGGCGGCCCAGAGGAGAAGGTGTCCGCGGGGGATGTGGGCTTCAAGCCTAATTCCACATCCTGTCATGAAGCTGGCCTGACAGCTGACGAAAAGGAAATATAATTAAGTGTCAACTGTAAAGAGCCCTGCAGGGCAAGGCTGGCAGGCCGGCTGGTGGCCAGGAGCCCTCCCACAGAGTGCCAGCCCCGCCTCCCTGTCCCTCTGGGCTGCGGCCCACCCTAGGCTGGTGGAAGCCTTTCCTGAGAGGCCTCGGGCTGTCAGGGCAGCGGCCTGGACAGGAAGGAGGTCAGGGGTCGTGTCCGCTCGTGGGCTTTCTCGTCTGGCTTCCAGGACCCTGAGACAGTTCGCCTGCCCCCTGGGAGGTCCCCTGAGAACCCCAGCGGCGCTCCCGGGTTCACACTCCGCATTACCTCGGCCACTTTTCCCCTAACGGCGGCATCTTGCTGACGACAGGCTGCTCACTGTCTCCTAGACTGCTGTGTGTCGGCCCCTCACAGGAAGCTGGAGCACAAGCTGTCCCCGATAGCTCCCAGCCAGCCGCTGGCTCCCAGGCTGTCCACGGATCTGTTCCCAGCTCTCTTTGTAACAGCCCTGTCCACGGTTCAGTCTGACCACGCAAAGTGAGTGCATAGGTCACAACTGTGTGGAGACTCTGCCTCCGTCTCTCCGGCCTATGCTGTGGGCTGTGCGGGGCCGGCGAGCCGTCTTCAGCCTGTGGCAGGGCCCAGGGCGTGACAGGGAAGCAGGGTCCAAGGAAACCTGTAGGTGGACAAGCTCACGGCATCTTCCTCTGGACTTACAGAGGGACAGCGCGGTGCAGCTGGCATCTGCGCGCCAGGGTGCCCGTGACAGCACCTCAGCCCGTGCCTGGCATTGTGCCCATCACTCTGCGGTCACCTCACAGGACAGGTGCCACCTCCCTCCCGTCTCCCAGAAGGGCCTGAGGATCCAGGCGCCCAGGGAACAGCAGGGAGTGACCGAGCTGGGGATCCGTGCCCGGAGCTCCCGGCCTTTCTTGTGCTCGGAGCCCCTGCAGTCTGTGCTGCCGATCCCTCCCGGGCCTGTGCGATGCGCGCCTGCGGAGGGCGGGAGCAGAGGCTCGCTCCTCCGTGGGGCCCCAGGACGCGCAGGACCAGGCTCCACGCGGAGGGCAGCCTGTTGGCAAACGCGGCTTGGCTCCCGGGTCCCCCTGCGGTGACTGCACCCAGGCCTGCGCAGAGACCTCCCTCAGCCCCAGAGCACGGGGCTCATGCTGGTGCCAGCGCGAGCCGGGTCCGGGTCAGAGCCTCGGTGCTGGAGGCTGGGCGGAGGCGGCCTCGCCAGGGCCCGGGCATCCCGCAGGACGGCCCACGGGCCTGGCCACCCTGCTCGTCTGCTTTGTCTTCACTCTGGCAGCTGCGCCGGCCCCTGCCAGTCACACGGCCCGTGCCCCATTGCCCAGGGCTGGCCTGTCTTCCTTGCCACCCAGACCCCTGCCCGACGGAGCTGTAGGAGCCGAGGGCAGAGGGTGACGGCGAGACCACGTCCAGAGGACACTGGGCTCCAGACCAGACGGCCTGTGAGCCCCGCGGCCGGACGGGCAGCAGACACGGGGAGGTGGCGGCACGGGGGGCAGTCGGAGGACCAGGGTGTGGCGGGACAAGGTGGCACGGGGCGTGGGGAAGGGGGCACAGCGCTCTTCTGGGTTCCGATGAGATGTCCCGCCCACCTTGGGGACAGGCTCTGGCCAAGGGCTCAAGGATCAGGCTGCAGAGGGCTCATGACGTACAGAGTGTCTCTTGGGGTGCCGGCTCTGGGGGCCCACGTGGGCCGGAGGGTGGCGGCATTGGACCAAGGGACCCTCCTAGCCCAACCTGGCAGCCTCGTGTGACTGGCATCAGAGAACACGGTGTGTTCCGCACCCCCAGTCCTGCTGCGGGTGTCCCGGACGCATGGGCCCTCTGGGCCGTCAGAGCCAGGGCGAGTGACACTTGGGTCTGGCATCAGCAAATGGCAAGATGGCTCGTTAGTCAGGGAAACAGCGAAGCGCAGCGGTGAAGAACGAGGTCAGGGACAGCAGGGCGCCAGCCTCCCTCCTGGGCCCCCTGTGCGGCCTGGGGCAACTTGCGGCCCTTTTCTGGGCCTCAGCTTCCTCATCTGTGACATGGGGCACCAAGAGGGTGGCACTTGATTCAGGGAGCAGGGTGAGCCAGGGCGGAGCGGAGGGGAGGGGAGGGAGAGGCGCCACGCAGAGGAGGCGCCACGCAGAGGCGGCACCTCCAGCCGGGTCTGATGCCCCCCCTAGGCTCCTTCCTGCTGGGGGCGGGCAAACCCTGCCAGAGGGAGGCGGTAACTGGTGGCTGTCCCTCCAATGACTTCTGCGTGGAAGAACTGGCATATCCTTCAGGGAACGAAAGTCTTTCCATTTCCTTTTCTGAGGTTAGGGACTGAGCCCAGGAGTACTCAGCTAACACCCTGGCCTCACTACCGTGACCATCACCGTCACTTATGGTGGGTCTGGTTAATTGCTTGAGCTGGGCTCAAACTTGTGATTCTCCTGCTTCAGCCTCCCAGGCAGCTGAGATTTCGAGCTGCACCACCATGCCTGCCTGGATGTGCTTTCCTTCTTAGGGTGCTGTGTGTGCTCGGGAATTAGATGGTGGTGATGATTCTGGGCACACCCTTGTGACTGTGCTACAAATTCCTGACTTTTTCACTTAAAGTGGAAGCCAGGTGTGGTGGTGTGTACGTGTAATCTCAGCCCTCAAGAGGCTGAGGCAGGAGGATGGCTATGAGTTCAAGGCCAGTTTAGGCTCTGAACTGAATTCAAGACCAGCCCGAACAAAGAGTGACACGCCCCAAAATGTGGCAGACTGTGGAGTGGGGGTGGAGCGGGAGAGGCCGTGCTGTGCAGAGCTCGGACCGGCAGGACGCCATCGAAGTGTGCGCGGGACCGGTTGCCTCTCAGCACCCGGAGTAATCTGTGCTTAGGACCAGGACCTGCTGCGTGAGCCGGGGCTGCGCGACACACTTGCGGGCTCTAGGGCTCTTCGCGGGACGGGCCGCAGGGCTGCCCTCGGAGAGAGCGGGACTCGCGGGGACTCCTGAGCCCGAGTTGCTCCTCCCTGGCGCAGGGCCTGGGGGAGGGTGGGGCTCGGGGAGGGCGGGGCTCGGGGAGGGCGGGGCTCGGGGAGGGCGGGGCTCGGGGAGGGCGGGGCTCGGGGGAGGAGACAGGAAGCGGCCTGAGGGCAGAGGCGCCGGAGGGACCGGCCTACCGCAGGACTTCCTTGGGTTTCCCGTGCCAGGCTGGCCGCGTGGCCCCCTTCCAGGCCGGTGCTCTGCCCTGAGCTGCGCCCTCTGCTCTGTGCGTCAAGTCAGCCCTTCAAGGAGCCTGCCCGGTGCCCGTCAGGGCCGTGCCAGGCCGGGCGGAGCCTGGGCGCTGCTCCAGCAAGGACCCGCAGGGCGCTCGGGTGACCCCCCCACCAGGACGGTGACCGTGCGTGGAAGGCAGCCCGGGCATCTTAACCCATCTCAGACCACACCAGCGCCCTTCTCGGGCGACCCCCAGGCGCTGGGAGCCTACGGTCAACGCCCTCGTCGAGGAAAGTCGCCCAGGCCTGGAGGGCACGCGGCAGCAGTGGCAGGCGGGCGCGGGCACACGCTCTGACGGCTCCTTCACACCCGAGCGCGCGGTGCCCGCGGCTCCAGGCGCGGCCCTTACAGGCTCTGGCGCACCCGCTTCCTGCCCCGGCCGCGCCCTGCCCGGGCCTCAGCGTCTCCCCGCTGGCGACGCGGCCCCCGGGTGTGGCTCCGAGCTGGCGAGGGAGGCAGGTCCGCGGGGCAGGGTCGCCTCCCGTGTGCAGTGCCAGCCGGCGCCGCGCGGACGACGCCCTGGAGTGGTGCCAGCCCGGCTGCACGGCGGGGTGCCAAGCAGCCGGCGGTGACGGAGCTCCTGGGGCTCGTCTGCTCGAATCCCGAATCCCCCGCGCTGGGCCGGAGGCGGGTGCGGCCCTGGGCCCGCCCTGGCCGGAGGGGCCCCCTGAAGAGTGCGCCGCGCCCCCGGGGCGGCCGAGGCCGAGGCACTGGTTCGGTTCCCGTGGGTCCGAATAGGCTGCGGCTGAGAGCCGGGACCTGACGAGCAGCGCGTGAGCCAGGACGCCGCCCCCGCCCCGGATGTCCCCGCTCGCCACGGGAAGAGGGGGCCGGGGGTCCCCGGCAGGGACCCTCTGCGGACGCTCGCGGGCACGCGGGAGGGGGCGACGGGAGGGTGCCAGGGCCTGCGGGCTGCTGGGCACCCCCTGCGGGGGCGGGATGGCAGCGGGCGCGTGCCCTCCGGAGGGCACCAGGGCGTCCGCATGCAGGGCGGGGCCCTTCCTGGTAAAGGCTGGGCAAGAGCCGGGCGTGCTGGCGCCGTGTGGCAGTCACGCCACTGCTCCCCCAACCAGAGCCGACCTTTGGCTCAAGGACAGCGCTGCCCGCTCCGAACGCTAACTACCGAGTGCCAGGGGTGGGGCGGGCGAGCCGAACTGGGTCATCACGGGTAGCCAGCGCCGCAGGGCCCAAGGGACAGAGGGGAGCGAAGCCCATCGGCCCGCGGGGCTGCAGACCCTGTTACTGCTAGGAACGGCGGCGGCGTGGGGTGCGGTGACGGGTGCCTGGAGTCCTAGCGCTCGGCAGGGTGGGGCGGGACGGCCGCGCCAGTTCAGGGCTGGCCTGGATGTCAAGGAAGCAAAGCAAAAATGTGTACTAATAGGAAATACAATGCTAAAACTGTGTTTTATTGAGCACCTACTACGTACCAGGCATTTTGTTAAACACATTCCCCTCGGGAAGTCATTTGATCCCAGGAGCGATTCTGTGAGATTATTGTTACCTCTGTCCTTTTATCCAGGGAAGAAACAAGTTCAGTGAAGTTGACTCACATCTCAGCACTAAGCAGCCGGGTGA
>PVIC010050624.1:0-12759 GCA_004025085.1 Thryonomys swinderianus
GTGTCTCTTTTTCTCTCATCACAAATGTTTTCTTTCTGGTAAAGATTCTGAACTTTAGAGGTCAAATAACTTCTCTGAGACCACAAACCTAAAAATGATAGATGCAGGATTCAAACCAAGATATAATCACAAAAATGTAAATTTCACAAGCACGGGAACTTACTTGACTTTATTTTTACTCAGTGCTGAATTGACAGAATCTAGAATTTTGTGTGGCAAAAAGTAGGTGCTTAAAATAGTCCTGCAAAGGAATAAATGGACATTTGAACTGTGCTTACTACACAGTACCACATGCCTCCGATCTACTTACAAAGTGACATTACACAAACAGCAGTGAGTTTTGGCTTAGAGAATTAGGATATGGTGAAAATTTTATGAACACATAAAATGTGATCCTTCACAGAGGCTAGCAAAACACTTTTGTAGTAAGTGTTTTATGGTGAAGGTATGATAACCTGAATTAAATTGGTACTGGTAAAAATGAAAAAAAGAGAAAAAAGATAGAGAGGCCCAATCCAGGACACACAACCCCAGAATGTTAGGCCTTGTCAGTGTAGATAAGGGACAGCCAGACCAATGTTTCATGAATAAGGAGACTGATAGAATGAATATCCCACTAGCAAAAATAACATGGAGTAGACTCTCTAGATAAGGGAACATGTTATGATCAATTTTTAATTTTAATATATATCAATGATAATGTCCAGCAAGTTGTTGCATATATAGAAATGGAGATTGGAAAATGATTATAAGTGAGAATGAAGATTTATGAGATCTTCTAACATATAAAGGAGAAGAGAAATAGTAGATTTAAGTGGAGGTAAAAATTACATAAAATCATAGAGTTATACTTCTGTGTATGGGTGTATATGGAAAATTTTCTAAATCAGGAAACCTAGATGTACTATGTTAACATTAGATATATTTTCTTATATATAAATTAAAAATTAAATATTTTGGCTAGCAAAAAACTCCCAGAGCAAAGTGAAAAGACTGGAGAAAATATTTGCTGCCAATTGGTAATAAAAGGATTAATAACCTGTATAAATAAATGAACATAGACTTACAAATTTAACCTACACAATCAGAAGTGGGATTTGAAGAGAAGGAAGAAGTGAGAATTTTTAGCCCTGTGAATGCCATTGAAAAATTCTTTCCCAGAGGACTCCACAAAGTTTAAAGATGATTTTTACAGTTATTAAAATATGAATTATTTCATGTAATATTTTGTATAACTTCATTTTTTTTTTTTGGAGACGGGGTCTCGCTTTGTAGTTCAGGCTGTCCCTCAGCTCACTATGTAGCCCAGGCAAGCCTTGAACTCAGCAATCCTCCTGCCTCTGCCTCCCGAGTGCTGGGGTGACAGGTATGAGGTGAGCCACCACGCCCAGCACTGGGGTATGTGGTATTGATGGCTGTTGGGTGTGAGTCACCACGCCCAGCATTGTATGTGGTTACTGGGATCGAACTCAGGACCTTGCGCTTGCGAGGCAGGCGCCGGAACCACTGAGCTAAATCTCCAGCCTGGAAGATTATTTTTTAAAAATAAGAAAAGCTACTCAGACTGGTGACACAACATCTGGAATCCCAATTCTCTGGGAGATTGAGGTCATAAGAAAAGGGGCCAGACATGTAGTTCAGTGTGAGGGATCTGGGCTCAATTTCTAGTACTTCTCCTCTCCAAAAACCTTGTATTTCACATATTTTGCTAAGACAGTTCCATGTCTCATTGTGATTACATTAATATTTGTAGAATAAAGTTTTTATTTTCTGGGCAATTGGCATATATAGTAATGATTAAATGCATTGTCTCTAAAGTAAAATAAAACATTAGTAAAAGCCAACAAAATACTCCTATTTGCAGTGTAAATTCTACCTGATTACTGACCCTGCCTATCTTGAGAATACGTATGTGTCCCTTTAAGTGCCTGTGCTGGAGTCCAAACTCCCAAGAGGTGGAGCCTTTGGGAAATGCTTAGGAGTATACAGGTCATGCAGATGGGACTCTCAAGGTGAGTCCTTACAGGAAGAGGAAGAGACAGTAGTTCTCTTTCTCTCCTTGAAAAAGTAGTAAGAAAGGGTGATCTCCAAGCTAGAAGATCTAGAAGGTGATCTCCAAGCTAGAAAGAGGGCCTTCCTCAGACACAGAGTCTGCCAGTACATTGATTGTGACTTCTCATTCTCCAGAAATGTGAGAAATCTCTCTCTCTCTGTGTAGTGTAATATAGGGCTAATATATTCAAAAGGATGAAAGGATACATACCTATAAATGGTCAGAATATCAAGCAAATGTCTATTAACCAATTGTTATTATACCAATTGTTTTTAGAATTTGCATGGAAAAGTCTATTTCCTTAATTAGCAGTAGCAAATTTCCCAATTCAAGTCAACTGAACTTTATCCATTACATATCCCAATTACTTCTAAACAATCAATTAATTCAAAGAATATAACTAATTTAATATTTACAACTTTATTAGTTTTCAATTTGTTTTTTCCTAATTGTGAGTTCCTTTTTTGTTTACTCTAGAGTAATCAGTTTTTTTGTTATTTCATTTATTCTTCTTCTACTGCCATGCTATCTTTTTACATTTTTTTTTTACTATTCTTTTAGTAAGTCCTCCAGAGAGCAAGGTGTACCTGTGCATTATTACAATTCATATAAATTAGTACTTTTATTATATTCTTGTCAATGGTGAGACTTTAATATTCCATTAATATTTCCATCTTCTTGGTTCAACGTATATAATTTATATGTGTATAGAAATCTGTCCATTTCTTCTGTGTTTTCCATCTTATTGGAGCACAGGTTCTCAAAGAAGGTATTGGTAATCGTCTGAATTTCTGTTGGACCTGTAGTAATTTAACTCTTCATTGAGTTGAATGAATTTGAACCTTTTCTTTCCTTGTTTTTTGATAAGGTTGGCTAAGAATTTGTCAATTTTATTTATTCTTTTGAATAAACAACTCTTCAATTTGTTGAATTTTGTATCATTCTCTTACTCTCCACTGCACCGATTTCTGTTCTGGTCTTTATAATTTCCTCCCTTGTACAAGATTTAGGTTTGTCTTGTTCTTTTTCTAGTACCTTTATGTTCAGTATTAGGTTGCTTATTTGAGTTCACTTTATTTTCCTAATATGGGCATTCACTGCTATGAATTTCTCTCATAAGACTCCTTTCAATATGTCCCATGAATTCTGGTATGTTTTACTGGCATTATCATTAGATTGAAGAATCTGTTTAATTTCTTTAATTTCTTCTGACCCATTGGTTGTTCCAAGAATGTTATTCAATTTCCATGTATTAATAGAGTGCTTGTGGTTTCTTTTATTGTTGATCTCAATTTCATTGTTCTATAGTCTGAACAATATGCATGGTATCACCTCAACTCCTTTGTATTTACTTAAGCATGTTCTATGAGTTCTCATGTGGACTATTTTGGAGAAGGACCCATGTGCAGCTGAGAAGAATGTGTGTTCTGATTTTGTGGAGTGGAACATTGTAGAGACCTATTCAGTCCATTTGTTCAAATGTCTGGTTCAATTCTAATATATTGTTATTGACTTTTTGTCTAATTTTTCTGCTTATATGTGACAGTGGGATATTTATTCTTGTATTGGTATTATTTTATTTTCCATGTTTGGTATTATTTGCCTTATATAGTTGGATGCACTAGTATTTGGTGCATATACATTTATGATTGTCATCTCTCCCTCTTGGACTGTTCCCTTTACAAGAATATAGTGACATTCTTTGTTTCTCTTGGGTAGTTTTGATTTGGAATCCACTTTGTCTGCAAATAGGCTAGCTACTCCTGCTTTCTTCTGGTCCTATTGCATGGAGTATTGCTTTCCATCCTTTAACTTTCAGTCTATGAATTTCTTTTTAAATTAAAAGTTTTTCTTATATGCAGCATATTGTTGGATTTTGGTTCCTGATTGGTTCTGCCATTTTATTTCTTTTGATTGATGAATTCAGACATTAACATTGATGATTTTTAACTGATATGCATTGAATTATCATTGTAATGGGTGTCGCTATTTTATTTTTAAATTTTTCTCCATTTAATTTTTTCCCTTGCCTCATGACTTCATTCTATTGGGGTGCATGGAAATGTAATCATCCTTATCTTTTTCTTGTATGTTGTTTAAAATTTTTTGGAGTGCTAGTTTGATATTCATGAAGTTCCTCAGTTGTTCTTTGTCATGACATTATCTTATTTCTTCACCAGTTTTGAAGGAATGTTTTGCAGTATACATTAATCTAGTTTGGAAGTTGTTTTCTTTCAGGGTTTGAAATACTTCACTCCAGGTTCTTCTTGTCTTTAGGATTTGTATTGAGAAGTCTTCTGTGATTCTGAAGGGCTTCCCCTTGTATCTAATTTGTTTATTTTTTAAATTGCTTTTAACATTTTATTCTTATGTTGGGTTTCTGGAATCTTGACTATTATATGTCTATACATAGATTTATTTTTTGTCACTGCTAGCTGGAGTCCTATATGATTCACTTATCTGTATGCCAAATTCTTTTCCCTTGCTTGGGAAATTTTCTGCCATTACATCTGTGAATCATTTTTTTTAAATGTCATTTTCTCTATTGCTTTTTATGTTAGTCTTCTTTATATCATCTATTAGCTGCTAGATTGATTTCTGCGGTCCCTTGCTATTCTTAAGACACCTCCCTTTTCATGGTATTTTGTTTTCTCAATCTGATACTCCGTTTTCACAGTGGCTTATTCTGCTGTGTATACTTCCAGTGGGGTTTTTATTCTCCTGGATATCTATTTGAATTAGCTTTATAGATTCCATTTCTTTCTTATGCTGGCCTTACATGTTTTCCATCATGTTACTGAGTTCTTTTGTTTTTAAAAATCTGTTTCTCTTCTAGATTCTCCAAGTATGTCTTGAATTTTAGTTTCCATCTCTGTCTGTAGTTATCTGGGAAATTATTTCTCCTTTGAATTTTTCTAAAGGCTTAACCATTTTTTTTTTTTTTTTACTTCCCATGTTATCAGTTTAGGAAGAGTAGGTCACTAGATTTCAGGTTGTTCCACCTTGTCACCCCTCAGGTTTACTTTTGCTGAGCTGGAAGTCTGGGTTTGCATGTTGCTTAGGTGACTTTTCATTTTTATTTTGTTGTTGTTGATGATTTTGGTTTAATTCCTTGGTTGATCTTTGTGTTTTGAGTCTGTAGAGACCCTTTGGCAATCTCAGTTTTGGTATAATATGAAGGACCACTAACTAGAACAATCGTGTCACCTTTGCTAGAGTAAGACAATCAGCATCAGCAATACCATCAAAAACAGTTTACAAAATGACAAACTGTGATAATTACTAGTCAGTCACCTTTAACTCCATGAACCAAACTCATGCTTATATATCAAAATAAAGACCAACCAACGTTACATTTGCAGTAAATGAACCCTTCAGTAAAACTTTATTCCTTGGGAAGAATACTTAGAATGACTTTGGGGTGAATAGTGAAATAGAAGGAGAGGGGATGTTTGGATGTTAGGCCTCTGCCGGCAGGCTGTAGGGTCTGGCTGGCGCGGTGTGAGGCAGCATCATGGGGCAGAGCGCCCTCTGGAGGCTGCTGCTTGCCCTGCCCCCCCACTCCTGCATCCTCCCCTGGGGGCCCTGAGCAGCCAACTACCTCAGCATGCAGGTAGGCTCGCAGGCCTGTGCCCTCCTGCCTGTGCTGCTCTTCTGAGGTGATGCCTCGGGATCTGTTTATGGCCTGGGCTAGGGAGAGGCCTGGGTCTGAGGTGAGTACTGATGTGCGGTTAGGCCCCTTGTAAGGGGCCTTGCTGGATCCGAGTTGAGGCCTTGTGCTTGGATCAGGGTCCTGGCCAAGGTTGGGGCTCTTTCCATGCTGATGCCTGAAGCTAGGGTTAAGGCCCGGTCTAGGTAGAGGCCTGAGGCTAGGCTGAGGGCTGGTCATGTGGTGAGGCCTGGGGCTAGGGTCAGGGCCGGGTCTTTGCTGAAGGCTGGCTCCGAGGTGACATCAGGTTGTAGGGTTAGGGTCCGGACTAGTTTGAAGACTGGGTCCTAGTTGGGGCTCGGGTTATGGCCTGGGCTAGGCTGACTGCTGGTTCTGTGGTTAGGCCAGGTTTAAGGGCTAGACCCTGGCTAATGTGAGGGCTTGTTCCTAGGTGAGGCCTGGTGCTAAAGTTAGGGCCTGGGCTAGGGTAATGCCTTGGTCTGAGGCGAGGCCTGGGGCTCAGATATGGCCTGGGCTAGGTTAAGGACTGAGTTCAAGGTGAGTCCTCTAGCTAGGGTTAGGGCCTGGACTTGACTGAAGGCTGGCTCCGAGGTGACATGTGTTGTGAGAATTACAGCCCAGGCTACCTTTGGTCTGGAGCCCGAGGTGAGGCCTGGGGCTTGGGTTAGGAGCTTGCAGTGGTAAAGGCTGGGTTCAAGGTAAGGCCTGCAATGGTTAGGGCCACGTCTAGGTTGAGGGTTGGGTCGGAAATGAGGCCTGTGGCTCATTAGGGTTAGAGCCTGGGCTAGGGTGAGGCTTGGGTCCGAGTTGAGGCCTGGGGCTTTGATTAGGGCCTGGGCTAGTCTGAGGGCTGGGTCTGTGTTGCGGCCTTGTGATCTGTTTAAGGCCCAGGCTAGGGTGAGGCCTGGGTCTGAGGTGAGGCCTGGTATTATGGTTAGGGCCCGACGGCAGTGGGAAGGTGAAGGCTCGGTTCTGTGATGCTAGCGCAGGCGAGGTGGAATGGCAAAGCCATCCCAGTGCTTTGAGGAAGAGAGAAGGGAAGAATAAATATGAGAAGACAAACTCAACAGTAGCAAGAAAACTAGAAACTATATTCACACTCCTATGTAAGAAGAATCAAGAAGAAAACAAAATAGGATAAGAAACAAGAGCAGGAAGAGAGAGAGATGAAGAAAAAGAAGAGAAAAAAAAGAAAGGAATGAGAAAAGGAAAGAGAGAAAAAAGAGATGTCCCCTTTAAGGCATGTCTCTGTGGTCACTGGTAGACAAAATGGCCTACAGCATGCAGATTAGAACTGATTAATTTCAGCCAGCCAGCTGTAGTCTACTACGGTTCAGGCTTGTCTCAGGCTGCCAAATTAGAGCTGAACTTTCTGAATTCTGTGGGTTTGAACTCTGCAGGATTCTTTTGCAGATACAAGCTGCTCTTCTCTTATAGCAAATACAGTAGGGGGTGGTGATTCCAGCCACTCACCAACCCCTGCAGTCTCTTCACACTCCTAGAGGCTCCAGTTCTCCAAACCAAGCCTTGGAGCGGACCTTGCTCAGCTGTTCCCCACTCTATGGTCTTCCTGAGCTCAGGGGGAGAGTCTTTCTGCTCTCCGCTGTGTCTGTTGGCAGGGGTGGCGGCTGCCGAACGGCTGGCCAGGTGAGGTAGGCCAGCACTTGGTCTTTAAGAACAACCATTTCTTGCAGGAACTGACCTAATCCTACAAAAAGCATATTAGTCCCATCTGATGATGGGCTCCAAAATCTGATTGTCTGTTAAAGTCTTTAGTATCACTTAAGGTCATCACCTCTCAGGACTGACAAAGTGGGATTTAGCATTTGACACATGAACGTTATGGGACTATCCCAGGCCAGTTACAGCACTGGTATTTCTCTCTCTGTTTCAGAGAAGTTTGGAATGAACAAAGAAAATAGAAATGGAGGAAATTTTGGTGGTTTGCATTTGAAGAAAAAAAGAAAAGAAAAGAAAAAAGAAAAGAAAAGAAAAAGAAGTTGTTGAAAGGTATTACATATACAAACTTTACCTGGTATTCTCCATTAAGATTATAGAGTTTCCTATGTGTTTCTGCTTCTCAAATATTAAAGTTGTTACCATTTCGACTTGCATGTTTATACTATCACTAAAAATGCTTCTCTTTCTCCAATGCCCTCACTGAAATCAGATCATTTCTTAGTAAAAAATGCTATTTAAAAAAAATTTTTGCTGGGTGTGGTGGCTCACACCTATAATCCCAGCACTGGGGAGGCAGAGAAAGGAGGATTGCTGAATTTGAGGCTTGCTTGGGCTACATAGTGAGCTCAGGGCCAGCCTGAACTACAAAGTGAGACCCTGTCTCAAAACAAAGAAATCTTTTCTATTGCTCAAAGCATCAGTGGGAATCTGCACTCTCCTTGGAGATCCCTTAATGTTGTGAGAGCTTATCCTTGGAACTTACTAAGATTTCGCTTTCCATAGGATGAAGAACATGCAGCTAAGAGAAGCTGCTTGGAGAACTAAGTTTTCAGTTACCACCGTTTCTCCCTTAAAATGAACCCAGGTACACCCCGTGGGATGGTCCGATTTGAATACTTGGCATACGTTGGGAGTATTTTGATAGATGATGTACATATGTAGTTTGAAAATTTAAAGTGTATTGGCAGAAATCAGAGATATTTGTGTTAATGAAAGCATGATTTTCTGAATCAGAGTAGATAAGGAGGCCTGAGGAAGGGTGCAGAATCTGCTTAGTGAATAGAGGTTGATGCAAGTTATGTTCTTTCTGTAGACTCAAAAGCTTCTTCAATTTAAACCAGTTTTGGAAGAAACCATCTCGTTTCTCCAGAGGGGACCCTGGGAATAGAGGAATAAAATCACTGTGCTGCTTAAGCATGTATATGTTAACTCCTGGTGGGGAATTTACAGTGTCATTGAGTTGGTATCAAAATGTGGAGAAAAGATTCATTTGAAACATAAATTCTGATAAATCTACACCTAGACTTAAGAGAAATCTACAAAAGAGGGAAATATGACAGTGAGATGAGCAGTAGAATCAACAAAGTAAGAGAAAAGAAATGAGAATGGAAGGATTTAAATAAAACCTTGATAGAGACAGGGAAAGGATATGTCGGTGTTTAACAGATTGATACTTGATGTGTAGTGTATACAGAGTGGGACTAAATATTATATTGTATTTTTAATGGGACTAACTTAAGATTAGTCATTGCTTGAGTATGCCTAGGGCATAAAGATGGAGAGTAGGAGAGCAGGAAAGGAAGAAAAGAGGACAAGGAGATACAGAAGTAGTATAAACCAATTTCCACAATTTTTCTTTCAGCAACAAGCCCAGGCAGGGCTGTGCTTTTCTTTTGTGCAAAGTAAACATATAACCACAAACAAAGGAATTTTGTGAGTTTTTAAGAAATTATTTTGTTAAATCTAATACTGCTTATTTGAGAATTACATACTAAAATGAGATAGCTGCATGTCAAAAGGGAAAGAAATCCTTCCAAATACCAGTGAACTGACAAACATTCAATACATTCAACAGAGCCTTTTTTCCTTTTTCCTCCCCTTCCCCAATTGATGGGTTTGTTTTACTCAAAATATGCCAGGCCCAGGGGGAAAAAATGCTTCCTAAAAGAATTAATTGTGCACCATGAAATGTTATGTTGAATTGTTATGTGATCAAATCTGAAATGGAAAAGAATATTTTTGAAAAATTATACTTTAGGGGACATACAGTATGTCCCCAGAGAAAGATCATAAGGTTACTCCATATATTTAAACTTAAGGGCCACTTGATAAGGAATTAGCGAGATTTTCTTGGAATACTTTCATATTCTGTGTTTGCCTCTAGAGACACTGGTAGGATATACATGAAACTAGGGAAGGCTGGGGGTAGCTCATTTTCAGGCATATACTTAACATGCAGGAGGTCCTGAGTTCATGTACCAGAAGTAAAGAGAAAGGGAAAGAGAGGAAAGTAGAAGGAGGATGAGAGAGGAAGAAGAAAGGAAGAAAAGCAGGAGGAAGAGTGAAAAGTGTAGAAGATGAAAGGACAAATGGTTTAATGGAGAAACTGTACATTTTCTGTCTTATTGCAAAGGAACAATTGCATTATTTCTTGTTCCAGCAGATTTGATGGAAGGAGTTTCCAGCAGAGGGCACAACGCTGGTGACAGTACCTGGTTTAGCAACCGCTTTAACTAGTGGTTAAGGAGGAGCTGAAGAACCTGACTGTACAGAAGTGGGGTAATAAAAAAGACAAACCAGCACCTTCCCGCACATGGTCGACAACCACCAAATCAGTATTTTAACTTCATGTTCACCGAGCTCAAAATTAAATATAACAAACCGTAATCATTTGCCTCGAGTTACTTTGTTTTTAATTAAAAGAGGGTGTGTATTCATGAGTAACAGGGAAAAGTAAACTAAACTATCACTTTTTAAATATTTCCTTCAACCAAGAGTAGTTTCTAACAAATGTCTTATATTTCTCATAGGTTTTAGGTGCATAAAGTTAATTTTTTTTTATTCCTAGCAGATGCATGTTTCATTTTAATGCTAAGATGGCTAAATCTTTAACAGCCTGGCTGGATATTGGCATTTTTACCCTGGAAGGTTATCTAACCTCTGGAATAGTAAAGCCTTACAGTAGCTCTCAGAAATCTGTACAGTCATAGTGTCCAAAAAAGAAAAAAGAAAGTAGCGTTTCTTAAAGCACTAAGGAACTTGGCACTAACGGAAGGACAGTAAATGGAATCATTTAAGACAAAAGTGGAGGTTTTGATCCTGTGCACTGTGATGAGTGGGCCAGTTCAGTACCTGTGGAAAGATCTTGGACTTGGGAGAAAATTGTGGAGCATATAATTTCAAACAATTGCAGGGAAACTCAGGGGAGGAAGAAGGGACTTATTTTTGCAAAGCATAGTGTAAAAGGCACTTACAGTACCATCACTATATTTCCAGATAGGATTTTCATGTGTTTAAAAATTCAAATATATACATGTGAATTAAATTTGTCATTTCAGTGCTCAATAGATTACAACAGAGCTTAAAAGGTAGGTGAATTCTTTTCTGAAGGTAATGGAAAAATTATTAAAAATTAGAAGCCATATTTATTTAAATAGAAATCATCTATAAAATATTGTGTTACATAAACCAAAAAATTATCTTTTTCTTAGCCAGCTTCCCCATGACTAGGACGTGATACCCAACACACACAATTTAAAGAAAAAGTATTTGTTGGCTTATGATTTCAGGGGATTCAGTGCAGTTAGCTGGCCCCAAATAGAGACACTGTGGGGGAAGAGTGTGGCTGAGCAAAATGCTTAGGTCAGGGTAGATGATTAGCAAAGCAAGGAGACATCACCAGAGAGGAGTAGGCCAGGGACCATAGTACCACAATGTCAGGCCCACATGACCCACCTAGACATACCCAGAATGTGTTCACTAATCTATGTATGTCTCAGTCCTGTCAAATTGATATTGTGTGTCATGATTAATGGACATATTTTTACATAGTTTTGCTTCACACCTTTGCAATAAATTTGTAAGATTTTTAGAAATGGAAAAGAACTCTCCAAAAATTATGTAAATAAAACAAAATATAATTCAGTGATGCGATGATTTTATGACAGGATTTAATGAGAATTTTAATAACTCATTTCTTAGGGCAGTCTTAGGTTTACAGCAACATCGGGCAGAAAGTAGATTCCCAAATACCATACCCTATTTCCATTTCTGTCACAGTTTTCCTTACTAATAGGTCTCTTCAAAATAATATTTTTCTTTTATGATTAATGAGCTAATACTCAGATGGTATTATTCTCTAATGTTCATATTTACGAGTACTTAGTCTATGTGTATGTTTTTTGTCCTTTAGCAAATGCATAATGACCATTATAGTATCATGCAGAATAATTTGACTGCCCTAAAAATGCCTATGTTTGGCCTATTCATGCCCTCCACCCTCTTAACCCCTGACACACATTGATCTTTTCATAGGCTTCATAGATTTTCCTTCTCCAGGATGTCAAATAATTAGAATCATGCAGTAGGAATCTTTCCATATCAGCTTTGTCCTCATAGCAATATGCATATGTTTCCTCCATATCTTTTCATGGCTTGAGAAGCTGTTTCTGCTTAGTAGCCTATTAACTGGATAAATCAGCTACCATGTTTCTCTATTCACTTACTGAGAGATATTTTGGTTGCTTCCAAGTTTTAGCTATTACAACTTAAGCTGTTATCAGCATCCATGTGCCGGTTTTTGTGTGACCATGTGTTCAATTTCTTTAATTAAATCTGGATCCTGTGATTGTTGGATTACATTGTATAAGTCTAGTTTTATAAGAAGTCACCAACACTGAGATTTTACTCACTCCACAATGAATGGCTTTCACTGCAAAATCAACCAACAATAAATGCTGGTGAGGCTGTGGGGAGAAAGGAACCCTTCTCCACTGTTGGTGGGATTGTAGGCTTGCACAACCATTGTGGAGATCCGTGTAGAGATTCCTCAGAAAACTAGGACTAGAGGTCCCATTCAACCCTGCTATCCTCCTGCTGGGAATATACTCAAAGGAATTTAAAAAATCACATTGGAAAGACAGATGTACACCCTTGTTCATAGCAACTCAGCTTGTGATAGCCCAATCTTGGAAACAACCCAAATGCCCATCAACTGGAGACTGAATAAAGAAGATATGTGTGTGTTTAATAAAATGGAGTATTACTCTGCCATAAAGAATGATAAGATTGGGCTGGAGATTTAGCTCAGTGGTTCCAGCGCCTGCCTCGCAAGCGCAAGGCCCTGAGTTCGATCCTGGTAACCACATGCAATGCTGGGTGTGGTGACTCACACCCACCAGCAAACAATACCACAAACCACAGTGCCAGGTGTGGTGGCTCATGCCTGTAATCCCAGCACTCAGGAGGCAGAGGCAGGAGGATTGCTAAATTCCAGGCTTGCCTGGGCTACATAGTGAGCTGAGGGCCAGCCTGAATTACAAAGTAAGACACTGCCTCAAAAAAAAAAAAAAGAGAA
>PVIC010050625.1:0-12760 GCA_004025085.1 Thryonomys swinderianus
GTGTCTTCTGCAGTTCCAGGAGGAACCCTGTGAGAACTTCTCTGTCCAGATCATGAGAGGAGGAACTGGGACCCCATACCTCAGCCTGATCTCAGGTCTAGGCCATCCTATTGGAAACCCGCGCCACTTCTAAGAGAAGTCCAGGTGCAGGGCTTAGAGAACTGTTTTCCATGTGTCCAGGACCTTGTAATTCACAGGTCATGGCTACTTCCTGTTTTTTTTTTTTTTTTTTTTTTTTTGAGACAGGATCTCACTTTGTAGTTCAGGCTGGCCTTGAGCTCACTGTGTAGCCCAGGCAAGCCTCGAACTCAGCAATCCTCCTGCCTCTGCCTCCTGAGTGCTGGGATGACAGGCATGAGCCACCACGCCCAGCTCTGTGTTATGTGGTACTGATTGCTGGTGGGCTGAGTCTCCACGCCCAGCATTGTATATGGTCGCCGGGGATCAAACTTAGGACCTTGAGCTTGCGAGGCAGGCACTGGAACCACTGAGCTAACCCTCCGGCCCCTTCCCCAGTTTTGCCATGCCCTAATCTCTATTCAGTCCCACTTGAGCTCCACACCAACCAAAACAGACAAGAACCAGCTATTGCAAAGCAGAATTTTGTAAAGAGGTTGCTCTCCTGGATTTTCTTCCTCAGCACCAGGCCCCTATGTTTAATAGCTGGCAGTGCCTTATCTGCCATATCTATTTTTAACAGCCTGAGGTGTGGAGTTAGAGAAAACAATTGACGAGAACTAGGAAGTCTTAGAACAATTTTTACTAGGCACCTTGAGATCATACTATGAGATGAAAATAAATACATTGGTTCATAACAAGCATCTGTATAGCATTTTGTGTATTCAAGAACTTTCTTGAGTGCTTTACAGATATTGACTCCTTTAATCTTGTATATAGAGAAAACTACAACAGATTTAGTTTAAAGATCTTAATTATCTTCATTTGTTATTTTAGAGTCCAGCAGCACACCATTTTATACAATAAGTGTTACAATGAGCCACGCAGAATAGGTTGGTTTTTGTTCTTAATTTATTTTTACTAGTACATGTTTTCAGTACATAATGTTTACCTTCCCTGCGTGGAGTTGGTACATGTACATGACACAGCTGAATTCCTTTCGTCCTCCCCTTCTGCTCCCTACATCCTTGATTCCTTTACCATCTGAGAAAGATACGGTTTCCTACTTCCCTGTCTATTTTTTATTCTGCTCTTTATTTATACTTTGGGCTTCTCATATAAGAGAAACCATGTGATAGTTAAGCTTGTGTGTCTGATTTATTTCCCTTAACGTTATGGTCTCTAGGTGCATCCTTGAGTTTGGTTTTATGGACAGAGAAGGGATTAGCAAGAGCAGAAACAAAGAACAAAAAGCCGATTAGCTATTTCAAAGTTACTTTCCTTGTAAGGTGGGGCCGGGAAAACAGAACAATAGAAAAATAACCAATTGGTGAACATCAGGTTACTTCAGGTTACTGTTTTTGTAAGGATTAAAGGAGAGGGAACTTCATTGTCATGGAGATTGCAACTGACTTGTTTGGGGGGAAACTTGGTATTATCCCTCTCTCCTGATTTCTCTGAAGGTCACACTGCAATTTAGTTTCAGTTTGATGATGTAAGACTCCATTGTGAGTGACTCCATTTTGATTTTTAGCGTGTTACCGTGCTGTACAACGCAGAGGATTAGTCCAGAAGAATAACCTCCTATTGTTTTTATTGAAGAATGTACAGAACAGTCCTGTGGGATAGGAAACTGAGGCACAGAACATTTGAGCCCACCTAGCTTATAAGTGGCAGAGTCAGGATTTGGAACAAGGAAATCTGCATCAAAAGTCCTTTCAGTCCGTCACTACACCATGCTTTGTCATATTTACAATAGACACATGTGTAAGTTTTAGAATAAGGCTCATCTACTATTTTCTGCTTTTCTCTGAGGTAGGGCTTCTTAAAAAGTCTGAACCAGGTAAGCCTCAGTGTTTGATATTTATACAGATCAAGTACTTGTTTTTCTTCTTTGCTGTGCAGAGTTGTTTGGCCTATTTTTGTGGGTCTCATCGTTTTTATTGTACTGCCTTTATGTTCAGGTCTTTGTTATTAACTTTTGAAAATTGGCAGCTTGCTAGTGCATCTGCTCACCATTCACTGTGAATACTAGCTCGGTTATGAATAGTATTTCTTTTAGTTTATTTGAGTTTCTGTAGCAAAAGACCATGGAGCTGGTAGCATAGAGACAATAGAAATTTATTTCTAATAATTCAGAAGACTTGGAAGTCAAAGCTGAAGACATCGGCAGCTTTGGCTTGCACTGTCTTCAGGTTTGTAGATGGCATCTTCTTGCTGTGTCTCACGTGGCGTCTCTTTGGGGGTCTCCTCTAGAGACACAAATCCTGCTCCTGACGGTTGTACCCTCACGTCCTACCTCTTCAGACCATCACAAGGGGGGTTGCACTTGCAACATGTAAATCTGAGCGCGATAAACGTTCAGGCCCTTTTAATATCTCTAAAGTCTTTTTTTTTCTTCAAGTACTTAGAGGAAATTTCTCCTGCCTGTCACACACACTAATATGAAGTGGCTTTTATCCTTGTGCACTCATAACCTTGGAATTTTATGTTTTCCTGCAGGCACGACCCTCCGTGCTCTCTGGCTGCCTGCCTCTGACTTGTATGTGTGGTGGGTGTGGCGGGGTGACGTGACCATTGCCTCTGTGCAGCCACGACCTCCGTGGGCTGCAGCCAAACATCTGGGGGAGCCAGGCACCATGGCATGCTGAGCAAGAGGTGGCTGCTGAGCCGAGGAGAGTGAGGGCAAGTGGGGACCCGGGGCCACGCCGGACCTGTCTGCAGCCACCTCTGATGGTAACTCGCTTCGCACTGTGACAGCTGCCGCTTCATCTTGGCCCTCCACATCCCACGCATGTTCCCCTCTTGGCCCAGTTTCTCCTGGAACCGCGGATGGAGGAGATTCTAGGAAATCTTGGGTAAGCCTCCCTCCTCGGGCACAGCAGAATGAAACTCACTATTACATTCTGAAACGGTTTTTTCCGTCAGCCGTGTTGGCCGTTGCTGTTTTGGAAGGAGGTGATTCACAAGTGACAACCATTCATCTACTTTGTGAGCGTGGCGTGAAAGTCAGGGGCCCTGGATGGGTGATTGTGAGATGCCCCCTTCAGCTGAGATAGCTCCACGTTTGGCGGGTACATCCCCTCACCCCTCACCCTGACATGACCAGACTGCTAGTGGGGTCGCCACGCTTCACACTCCCCAGCTAGGATGCTCTTTTCCCTGGAAAATGCTGCAGTGGGTATTAGCCGTGCCTGGCTGAACATTAATAGGAAGCGTATCTCAGTCACCTGAGTCTTGACTCAGTCTTTTTATCAAGTGACCCATACACGTGTCTTTCTGAGAAAGTATATGGCAGCTCACATTTGGTCCTGGGCGATGATTTAATTAAGTAGAATAAAGAAATGCTTGCCAGATAGTTAATCATTCTGTGTGACAATCATGAATATAATCTCCACAAAGCTGAGTTTATACTGTTATTTTTTAATGCTTCTGCAATAGATGTGAACTACAGTAGATGGGACTTTCGGATCTCTGTGTTAGAGCAATAAGTAGATGGGCCTTTATATACAGTATACTTTATGCTGTATACTTTAATACAGTAGATGGGACTTTTGGGTCTCTGAGTTGCACTTGGTGCAATAAGAAGCACCAAGTATCACAGACTTTAAAGCCAGGTACCACTCACACTGAACATGCTAAGCTACCACTGGCCTTGGTGGTCTCAGCCAAGTGGCTTCCGGGATGTCCTTTGACTGTGTCCTCTCAGTGCGAGACCACAGGCGATTCCCACTGGTATAGAAATGATGCGAGCGAAGCCCCTCTTCTGGGCACCAGGCCGACACCTGTTCCCTCTCCGCTGTGGTTGGTGCCCACAGGGAGGTATGGTTGGCACCTGGAGTGAGATGAGAGCTGCAGGCAGAGGAGAGAGGCTTGATTTTAATTATTAAAATAAGAGTGTCTTGCTGACTGAAGTGACTGAAAGGCTTATGATCCAGAACGCCCGGGAGAGTTACAGAACCCACCTGAATTTCCCCTCCTGAGGGGGAAGAAAGCAATTCTCAGTGAGGCCTTGTTCATGGAGAAGGATGAGAAAGAATAAAGTTGTTTTCTGTTTGCGTCCTCTAGAATCTGCTCATCAAGTAGAATAGTTTCCCTTTAGTGCTTAATTCTCCTACTCCAGGTGAGGGGAGCGTTATGTTGGATGTTCCAAAAACTGGGAGCTCATTTGAACTCTCTGAGCTGTGATTTTTCTGAACTTCTGTCACAGTGGATACTTCTCGCAGAAATTACGGAGCTATGTATATCTGACCTCAAACTTGTGATCTTCCTACCTCAGATTCCTAAGTTCTGGGTTTGAAAGCATGTACCACAACGCCAGGCTGACTTCTGGCTTTTACATGAGACTGTATCAGGCATTTAGTAGGTGTTCATAAAGACGATGGACCTGAGTAGCGACCTCACCTCACGTGGGTGGATGGCTTCACAGCTTAGGAAAAATGACTGGCTGAGCTAAGGACAAAAACCAGGAAAAACTTCTGTTTGGCCAGCAACGCTTGCCTCTTGGGTTAAACAACAATAAACCGTTTAGGTGCATTATTCAAACAAACATGTGGTTCCCATTTTTTGCTTGCAATGCCCTCTCATTAGAGTCTGCATTTAAATGAAGAAGTCAAGAACTTGGTGGAAGATGATGGGAGGCAAGGTCCTTTGGTGCAGGTCCACATGGTCCAGGAGAGAAAGCTGGCTCGTGGGGCAGGGTGTACAGGCAGCAGAGCCATACTCTGTAGGTCTGGCTTGGCAGAACACTTGTGGGGACAGGAGTGGAGAAGCAGTGAGAACGGCCTTTGAAATTCAGCTCTGGTTCACGTCCCAGGGGTCAGAGTGATTGTGAGCGCGGCACTTAACTTTGCTGTGTTTCATTTTCTTTGCCACGTGGGGCTAGAGTGATGGTGACATGCGAAGTACCCATGAAGTGGGCTTGGTCAGAGTTCTTCTCGTTCTCCGTCTGCACTTCTTTGTCATTTGCACTTCCTGTCATGCTTCCCCTTTGCTTTCTAGAGCCAAATCTCTTCTCAGAGCTTCCTCATCTCACTTTCTCTCTCTCTCTCAGACAGGGTCTCGCTTTGTAGTTCAGGCTGGCCCTGAGCTCACTATGTAGCCCAGGCAAGCCTCGAACTCAGCAATCCTCCTGCCTCTGCCTCCTGAGTGCTGGGATGACAGGTGTGAGCCCCCACGCCCTGCTCATCTCACCTCTCTTAACCAAGCTCCTCCTTATTTTGATTTCCACGCCCACTTTGTCTGCATGCACCTTGGCTCCCTCTCCAGTTGGCTTTCTTGGTTTTCTTCTGTCACTATTTTCCCATAGTTATCTCATTCCTCCTCTTGTCTTTCTGCCAGTTTATTTTCTGTTCTTCTCTCACCTCTTTTACCTCTGTCTCTTTCCATCTCTGTTTCCATAAATCACTCTGCACATTTTGACAGAGCTGCTTCTTGGGCAGGGTACTCTCCCTCCATTCTCTTTGGCCATCTGCCTGTGACTCCGGGGTGACACCAGGCCAATTAACAGTGGGAGGGTCAGTGATTTAGGAAGATCCAGGCTTAGCATCTGCCAACTCTCTACACACAGCAGAATCATCTTGGGAATTCCATGAGTCTCTATTCCTCTGTGCCTATTTTCACCAGAGCATGACCTGAATATTGGGGAATGACTTCTATCTCTGGCACTCCATTGACACACAGACAAAAATAAAATACCAGTCCTAAAAACAAAAACAGAGACTCAACCTCTCCATCCCCTAGGCTAGGAAAAAATGATCTTCCCATTTTGGCTTCTCATCCGCACTCTTCTTTCTGCCTCCTGGGTTCATCTGATGTTTTCTTGGAAGAGGGAATGGCCTTTTGTTGATCACAGTCTAGGAGAACGGTCATTTATGCAGGCTAGTGACCAGGACTAACGCTTTGTTACCCAGTTGTTTTTCAGATACTTGTCATAGAAGCAGCACAAACATGGGTTGCAGTTTACTTCATCCTGTGTAGCTGTAGAGCTGAATGAGGTCTTCGTGTTCCCCATCAGTGCAGATGAGAGGTGGGTGCTGTGAGGACTCAAAATGATGATATATGATGAAAATTTGGCATATTACTAGGCACACAGGAGAGTTTCAGATATGCCAGTTTCCTTTCCTCTAGAAATAAAAATTTCTGTAGAAATATTCCTCGACGAGGAATTACAGTCCGTGAGCTCTCAGCATCAGTGTGGGAAGGGTTTCTCACTTGACGTGGTGATCTCCATGGGCAGCCATGTTCATTGTGTGTAGTCATTTCTCCTCACTTTGGCCTCATCTGAAAGGTGCCATGATACAATGGAAAGAGAGATAGAAGCTAGCTAAGACATTTCTCTATTTCTCAGTTTCTTCATCAGAAAAAAACTTATCATTATCTTATCATTAATGAGGTAAGCAAAGTAATAAGCAGGACACTTTGCCCATAGTAATTTGCTAAGTTTTGCTTTCCTGATCACAGTGTTCTGGGTATGGATAATTTGCTAAAAAATGGTTTGGAGTCTAAGTGGGTACATTTTTTCCTCTTGATGACTTGATTGATGGGTCATGAATGTGTCCTTTTGATTTTGCTTTTGTACTTCCTAGGTTATAGAATTCTGCTTTTGCTCTTAAGAGGATTTTGGAGAGCACAATTTAAAAAGGTGTACACTTAGAAAAGGCAAGTTATAAGAGGAAGGACAATACTTTTAGATGCCATAGTATAGAGAAAGAAACACAATGGATCTGGTTTCAAATATTGGTTCCACAAAACTATTATCTTTGGCATTTGAGGCAAGTTGACAGACTTCTCTAAATATCAATTTCTTTGGCTGAAAATGAGGAAAATCATACCTAATCAAAAGAATCATTGGTCAGATTAAATACTATATTGCTATAAAGGTATCAAAATGGATAAAAAGAACAAATATCAGCTGTAAGTATAAAAGTCTGAGGTAATCAACAATTCATCTAAACATGTGACCGTATATCCTTCCAACTCCAAAGGTGGGTTATTCCTAACTTCTATTTGGGTTGCATTTGTAACATACAGAGAAGCAATGATTAGTAGTCAGCAAGAGTAAGACTTCTAAATTCCATTCTAAGTTCTCATAGAGATTTACTAATTAAGAGTGAGTATGGGTGACTAATTTATATCAAGGCCTTGAACACTATTTGAATTAGTGCTCTATATTTTACAGAGGGATATTTACTCAACAAGTATTTATTGAGCTACTCCCTTTGAGTTAGTGACAGTAATCCCATTAATTTCCATACCTCTTAAAAGTTTGCAGAGCCAACTCTGTAAAACAGAGCAGAGTTTACACACCCATGATTTTATTAAAATCTCATAACAATGTAATGAATTAGATATTGTTAGCCCCATTTTGGAGATGAGGAAACTGGGGTTGAGGAAAGAGAACCCACTTTCCCAATGTACTCCAGCTGGTAAATAAAACCAAACAAAATAACCAAAACTGCAAAATCTATCATTCGTTTTCAGTGAGTAAGGCCAAGTGTGGCTGTTCAACCTTGTGAAAGCAAAACCACTTGACTGGTTAATTCAGTTGTGTTGACTACTTTTTAATGATGCTGTATACTCTGAACTATGAACTACAGCATAGTTCATAAGGAGACTTTACAAAATGCCTTTTTGTATTACCTTATTTATTTTTCTGTGTTAGGGATTGAATTTCATGACTTACAAATACTAGACAAATGCTCTACTGTTGAATTAGATACCTAGCTCTGTGTATTAACTTAACTAAGCCTCCTAACAACCTATGTGGGATAAGAAGAAACAAACATAGTTACAAAGGAAGAAACAAGATAGAATTAATTGAACATCTACTCTATACTAGACCTGTTGCCTCTGAACTTGACTTGGATTTCAGAGACAAAGTTGAGTCGTACGCAAAGATTGTATGGTGATGTATTATGGGTGCCTGTAACAGGGAAGAAAACAAAGGGAGGGTAAGGGAACAAGGCCAAGAAAAGGGAAAAGCAAATATAAAATGGTAATTTATTTTGCTGGCCCCAGCTTTTCAAGAAAACAGAATCCCTGGTCTTGTGGAAAATCTCAGAAAGACCCGAGCAACCACTGTGACTGTGTCTGTGCTTATCTCCTTTAAGAGTGGAGTCCATCTCCAGAGCACTAACCTCTCCATACTTTCAGTTGTGTTATTGACCCTCTTGAGGCAGTCACTGGGGAAAGACCGAGTCCCCATAGTTTGGGTTAAGTTTAGAGCTCTGTAGCTTTTAGTTAATAGGCATAATACGAACTGTGCTGAAGCCTTGTCCTTGCTGTGGGTGGAACAACTGGCAGTGTGAGGGTTGGTATGACCTGTGGTGGTGGCAGCCAGGGAGGCCTTGTGACCATGAGCTTGGTGTGAGCCTCGGCTGGGGACAGCCAGGGCTGAGCGGATGGGCTGGGTCGCACAGTAGGTCTAAAACACAAAGACTGTCTCATTGCATCAACACCTACTCCTAAGAAATAGGTGTTACTCTTCTCAACTTTTTATGTGGGATTCAGAGGTGATGGGAAGGGGATGGAGCTCAGATTTGCATACTTGCAAAGTTTGTTCTCTCTCTCTTGGTTTATCAAGTAATTATAGGGTATGTCTTCTCTCTCTCTCTCTCTCTCTCTCTCTCTCTCTCTCTCTCTCTCTCTCTCTCTCTCTCTCTGTCAGGCCTTGAGCTTGCCAGGCAGGCATGGTACCACTGAGCTAAATCTCAGCCCTCTTCCTATATACATTACAAATCAATATAATGAGGACAAACAGCCCCAATTTTTAAAAAATGTGCTAAAGATTTTAACAGATATTTCACATGAGAAGATAGAGGAATGACAACTAAGCATGTAATACAATTGTCTGAAAAATTCAAATTAAAACTTCGGTGAGAGGGCCGGAGGATTAGCTCAGTGGTTCCAGCGCCTGCCTTGCAAGCGCAAGGTCCTGAGTTCGATCCCCGGAAACTACATACAATGCTGGGCGTGGAGACTCACGCCCACCAGCAATCAACACCGCATACCACAGTGCCGGGTGTGGTGGCTCAAGTCTGTAATCCCAGCACTCGGGAGGCAGAGACAGGAGGATTGCTGAGTTCGCGGCGGCTTGCCTGGGCACCATAGTGTGCTCAGGGCCAGCCTGAACTACAAAGTGAGACCCTGTCTCCAAAAAGCAAAAAAACCCCAAAAAACAAAACAAAAAAAACTTCGGTGAGATACCACTACACATCTGCTACAATGACAAAAGTAAAAAGGTCATAAAATAGTAAGTGTTACTGAGGTTTTGGAATGCATTCCATACATTGCTGGAAAGAATGTAAAATGGTAAAATAAAAAGGAACATTTTTAGCATTAAAAAATAAATTCAAACATATTTACCATGTGACTCGTCAGTTAGACTCCTAAGTATTTACTTGAGTGAAATAAAAAACATATTTTTGTTTTATACTTGTAAGTGAATATTCATAGCAGTTTTATTCACAAGACAGCTAGAATGGAAATACATAAATGCCAATCAACTGGTGAATGAATAAACAATTAAGCCCAAGAAACCTGATGCAGTTAAAGCTTCTGTGTGTACATGGGCCCCACTTACCTTAAACTCTAGAGGTGGAAAGAGGGTTTGTAGAGACAGAGCATAGACAGTAGTTACTTGGGGCTAGGTTTGGAGGTGGAAGAGGATTGCACAAGGATATAAAAGAACTTTCTAGTTTGTTGGAAATGTTCACCTTGATTGGTGTTGAGGCTACATGGTTTTTTGTCAAAAACTTATCAGACTGAACTTAAGGATGCATTTAAATTGTTTTAATTAAGTTTTTTGGTGTATTTTAGAAATACATTATGATCACATGCCCCACTATTTGTACCTGTACATAATATATCTTGATTCTTATTTTTTTCATTGTCCTGCCCTCACTTCAACCCCCACCACCATATATATATGGAAGGGATGATATATATAACTAAGCAATCCTCCTGCCTCTGCCTCTGAGTGCTGGGATTATAGGTGTGAGCTGCCACACCCAGCATTGTGGCATGGTGTGGGGTGTTGATTGCTGCTGGGCATGAGTCACCACGCCTGGTATTGTTGTATGTGGTTATGCGGGGTCGAACTCAGGACCTTGCGTTTGCTAGGCAGGTGCTGGAACCACTGAGCTAAATCTCCGGCCTGATGCACTTAATTTTATCGAGTGCCATAAGATGATTAAAAGAAGCTGTTTCAGATGTCTGAATCCAGGCACCGGAGTGGCAAAGAGGCAGACAGTAGATCACAGGCCACTTATTGGGCTTCCTTGGCAGATGGGTAGGAATTGGAAGAGGCTAAGGGCAGAACCAGAAAAATGAGGAGTAGTGATGGTTATTGTGATTGAATCAGAGTTCTTCACTGAGTGTGCCTTCTAGAACCCATGGTATGGGCAACCAAAGATTTGTTAGGAACTGGCAAACGAGCTTGTATGTATCAACCACAAACCTCAAGCACTTCAAAAATACTAGATATTTAAATAGTTGGTGTGTTCATTGACTTTACATCACTGAGCTGTTACTTTAGACTTATAGGGTCATCCACACTGTGGTTCACACACTGCTCTTAGGATCCAGTCCCTGGTTGTGAAAAAGTCCGTATATTCAGAGTGTGCACTAGACATGCTGGTAGCAGTTCATCAGTGGATTTATTTTTGTAGCTCCTGTCTTTTTTATAGTAGCCAATGCTGATACAAATTTATAAAAGTATCTAACCAAGAAAGCTTAAAAAAATCTTTAAAAATAGGTCATTTACTATATATAGTCATGAAGCATTGCCACAGAATAGAGGCTGAAAGATGACAGCCCACAGTCCAAACACAACCCAACTGTTTTTGAGCTAAAAATGCTTTCTACAATTTTAAACCAGTTTTTAAAAGTCAAAAGAGAAATAAAATTTCATGAGATGTCAAAATTGTATGAAATTCAAATTTCAGTGTTTTTGGGAGACATGCCCATGTTCTTTCTTTACATATCAAAGACACAGGTTTTCAGTCTATAACCATTGTGTCCACAAAGCCTAAAACATTTACTGGCCTTTAACTGAAAATGTTGCTATCTCGCTCTACAAATAGTCACCATACACTAGCTTGTCTCCTGATAATCCATCATGATTTAATTAGTCAACCTAATTAAAGTGTTTCTATAGAAATAATCTCACTGAGCTCTGGCTAATCCCTACAGGCCAGTCTTCAGTGGAGGCCACTGCTGTCAAGCTTGGGACTTTCCCGTGTTGCCCGGTGACCCACAGCACGTGGTCTGGCTCACCTCACCTCCTAGGGGAAGGCGCCTGCCGCCTTTGTTGTTCTGGGCACCCTCCTTCATGTCTTTACCAGGCCTGACTCTGCTTGGCTTGTAAAATCTGATGGGATCCCTGCCCATGGAGGATGGCTGTGGGCAGGTGGAAGCGCCACTCAGAGGAGGTGGAGGGCGGGCCGCACGGAGGGGTGGCACCTGGCTCCCAGCATCCGGAACGTCACAGTCACATGTGGCTTCAGACAGCTCTTGACTGTGCCAGGGAGAGGCGGATGGTGAGGGCTTCTTCCCAGTCTGGTGTTTCCCTTGGAAGGGATTCCCTGTGGAGGGCTCGGGCCTGGGTGAGAGACCCCATGGGAACAAGAGCATTGCTGAGCAGCATGGTATCTACTACACATGGGCCCGGGGAGAGGAAGCCTGAGACGATGTAATTTTGGGTGCTTGTTCCGTCGTTTGGCTGGAGATAGAAGCTGTGTTTGAAGCCAGCAGACTATGGCATTTCCCAGCTGGTCATTCGGGACACTTGCTATCACCTGCTAGAGTCTCCTCTGGGAAGTGTCTAACTCCTGGGCAGGTGGCAGGATCGCAGTGCGTACAACAAAGAAATATTCTGCCAGTGGCCAAGTATGGTGCAGAGGGGAGAGGCTCTAGAAGGTGACTTCTGGGAGCAAGCTTCAGTGCGCTTTATTGACAAGGGATAGTCAGGATCGGGTCAGTAGAGTTCTACCTTTAACTTGTATGATTCTTATAACCACAGGAACCTGAAAACAACAAATTAATGCCTATGGAAAATAACAGTGTAACTTCCTAGAAGATGGCACGGACCAGACAAAATACAGTTCTCCCTTTCTGCAGTTTGAAACGGTAGAGCACATCTGAAAGATAGCATGGTTGCCTGCGACTAAAGATAAACTTTGACAGTAACTTGCGCCTGTTCTGATGTCTTGGACTGAGCACACAGACTTGGATCCCAGGGGTAGGAAAGGAAAAGCCGCTGTCCCTCCTTGGAACCTCTAGATCTCCCTGTCGCGTCCTTGTACCTTCCTAGATGGTAATGGATCAGAATTGCCTTGTGGCCTAGGTTGAGCCAGTCATGGTGTCACAGTCTGAGCTGGGAGCCACCCAGCTGTGCTCCCTGGGGACTAAATCTCCCTCTGTAGTTGCTTTGCTTATCTCTTTAGGAATAGGAGATTTCAGGATCTGCAGTTTTCTTCTTTCTTTCCTTCTTTCCTTGCCTTTCTTTCCCTTTCTTTCTTTCTTTCTTTCTTTCTTTCTTTCTTTCTTTCTTTCTTTCTTTCTTTCATTCTTTCTTTCTCTCTCTCTCTTTCTCTCTTTCTCCCCCCTCCCTCCCTCCCTCCCCCCTTCCTTCCTTCCTTCC
>PVIC010050626.1:0-12751 GCA_004025085.1 Thryonomys swinderianus
GAAAGGGAAAGGGAAAGGGAAAGGGAAAGGGAAAGGGAAAGGGAAAGGGAAAGGAAAAGGAAAAGGAAAAGAAAAAGGAAAGGAAAAGAAATAGGGCACCAGTACCCAGTCGTGGTGGCACACACCTATGACCCCAGCACTCAGATGGCTGAGGCAGAATAACCAAATGTTCAAGGCCAGCATAAGCTGCACCTTGAGCTCAAGATCAGCTTCAACCACAAAGCAACACTCTGTCGCAAAAAAAAAAAAAAAGAAAAAGAAAAACAGTGCAGCAAAATAATGCACAGAAACAGTCTTTAAAAAAGAACAACACTGTATAAATGCTAGATGTTAGTAAATAATTACAATATTTGATACATATGGGTTGGACACTTTCTGAACTGATTTTTCCATTTACATTCAGAATAGCAGCCAACACACAGCCCAGTGGCAGAGCACTTGCACAGCATACACAACACCCTGGGTCTGAGCCACAGTGGCATAAAATGAAACACATATATATATTCAGGATAAACTGTATATGTTAACATGGAAGATTTCAGCCAGCTATCACAGCACACAGTTGGAATACCAGCACTCAGAAGTCTGAAGCGAGCCTAGGCTATATATAGTGAGTTCAAAACCAGTCCGGGCTACACAGTTAGATCCTATCTCAACACAAACAAAACCTTATTTACTGCTAAAATACACAGATTTTGATATTAGGGATTAAATCAAAACATTTAGATGCTGCTTCCTAAACATCTTAGTCACTGTAGCTGAAAGGCAGTGACACAAAATTTGCTATGACTTACAGCAGAAGCCAACTGTTCTTCTGTCATGTCTTCAACAAAGACAGTTCTGGCTGCAGGTTCTTCTGGAAGAGCATCTGCTGACCCCATCATTAGTAAAGTCATCCCCTGTTATACATTAAAAAAACCTTCATTTTATGGAAATCCTCAAGTGGTGATCATCTTTATATCCAATAGAGAAATATAAATTTTAATTAATATTAATTCATGAATATATTAACATAAATATAAATATTATTTTATTGGCTAAAAAGGGAAGTCTATGGAAAGTAGATCTCCAGTTACCGAGACCTGACAATACAATGAGAATGTTACGTGACAGTGCTCTGAGATTGTGAAGCTACACAACTCTGTAAATAACTATTAAAAATCAATGATTTGTTAAAAAATTAAAAAGCACTGAGGAGGCTGCTCAAGGCAAGAGGTAACGTTTTATTTATAAATAAACAGAGCCAAATTCATTAAATTTTACACAATACATAGCTGAGTTTTATCCTATATAAATTATACCTGAAGAAACCTGAAGAAAAAATAAACATTGTTATCAAATACTGCTAATATTTCTGACACCAGAAAGGGAAGAGTTCTTTGAAAGATCATTAATATTTAGTGGTATATTTTTTCCTCATAACAACTAAAAATAATAAGGTGCTTTCTATAAAGGCCTATCATATAACAACTATTTACACTGAATACAATTATTTTCATAGCACTGAAATCTCCTTTACTAGAAAACATGAAATCAAATGTAGAATGTGTGAAATATTCAATTACATAACCTTGCACATTTAGTGAACATATTTAATAAGTGTTAAGTATTGCATACAACAGGTAAACAATGAAGACACTATTAATCTTGATATCTGAACAACACTTTACTCTGTTACCCAGTATCTGAAAAGGAAAGACATGAACACATGAGACAAAGAAAATTCCCAAAGTTTAAAACAACAGCAGCAGCAAAGTAGCAAAGGAAATAAGAGCCAGAGAAAATTTTCAAACACCTAAACGAGGATGAAAATTAGAACACTAGGAAAGTCAACAAAGTCAGTCTTAAGAATGCCTGTGCTGAATCCAACAACCTGCATTCTACATTTATTATTTTTCCAGAGTTTTTATAATAGTAAAGTAGTACTAAGTCACTAAACAGTCCTTCTCCAAAGATAATCGTCTCAGATATCAAATATTTAGAGTATATCAGCAATAACTAGCTAAAAAAACACAAAGAAAAGAATACCAACAAATATCTAAGAATAAATATAACAAAACATATGTAATACTTCAATAAGAAAACTATTAACTTTACTTAAGCATACTAAGAAAAAAAACAAACCTACACACGGGCATATGACCACATACCGGTAATGCCACCTACCTAAGAGGCTGAAGTAGGAATATCACCAATTAGAGTCCAGCCTAGGCCACTTTTACTTTTCCACAAAATAATTTTTTTAAGAAATTTTTTGGAAACAGGTCTAGCTTTGTAGTTCAGCCTGGCCTTGATCTCACTAGGCAGCCCAGGATGGCCTCACTATAGCAATCCTCCTGTCCCAGCCTCCCAGTGCTAATATTACAGGTGTCTATCACCATACCCAAAACAAAATAAAATTTTCTTAAAAAGGCTAGGGATGCAATGCCGGACGTGGTGGCTCACGCCTGTCATCCCAGCACTTGGGAGGCAGAGACAGGAGGATTGCTGAGTTCGTGGCGGCTTGCCTGGGCACCATAGTGAGCTCAGGGCCAGCCTAAACTACAAAGCGAGACCCTGTCTCAAAAGCAAAAAAAAAAGGCTAGGGATGCAGCTCCGTGGCAGGAGGCCCTGGATTTAATGGGGGTAGGGGTTAAATAATTTAAAGACAAGACAGGATTATGACCTGGAAAAATTTTAAATTACTGAAAAGGTAATTATAAATTTTACATTAAAAAAATTTTTTTGATGCTGTGGATCAAACTCAGGGCCTTCTGCTTGTTAGGCATGCACACTGCCACTGAGCTACATCCCTGGTCCTTTTACATAAATTTAATGAAATTCCTTTTTAAACTTTGCAAAATGATTAAGAAGAATAAACAAATTATTCATATAGTCACATCTATAATTCCTAGCACTCTGGAAAGCTGAGGCAGGAAGATCATATAACAGCAAAGGCAGTCTGAACAATTTAGTGAAACACTGTCTCAAAAAGAGAAAAAGGGCTAGGATGTAACTCAGGACAAACACCCTGAATTCAATCTCTAGTACCACAAAACACAACATACATAAAAACTTTTGGCAGTGGGGGTTCAGGAGTTTTAAGAAATAAGTACTAAATGGTAAAAGGTTTCTTTTACAGATGATAACATTTTTTATTAGATAGTACTAATTATCAGAGATAAAAATTATTTCATAATGACATATGGCCAATTCTTCCAAGATTTAACAATGCTATATACATGTGTACCTAATAACAGAACTTTAAAATACAGGAAGCAAGGCCCCAAGACTTAGCTCAGTGGTTCTGGCACCTGCCTAAGAAGTGCAAGGTCCCTGGTTCGATCCTGGTAACCACATACCACAATGCCGGGTAATGCCAGTACTCAGGAGGCAGAGGCAGGAGGATTGCTGTGAGTTCAAGGCTTGCCTGGGCTACATAGTGAGCTCAGGGCCAGTCTCAACTACAAAGCAAGACCCTGTCTTGCTATCTCAGTCTATCAATTAATCAATAAAATAAACTGCTTGAAAAATAAAACTCATGCTATATAAAAAAATGGAGAGGGGGGACCAGAGATTTAGCTCAGTGGTTCTAGTGCCTTAATCACAAGTGCAAAGTCCTGAGCTCGATCCCGGTAACCACATACAATGCTGGGTGTGGTGACGCACTCCCACCAGCAATCAATACCATATACCACGGTGCTGGCTGTGGTGGCTCACTCCTGTAATCCTAGCACTCGGGAGGCAGAGGCAGGAAGATTGCTGAGTTCCAGGCTTGCCTGGGCTACAGAGTGAGCTCAGGACCAGCCTGAACTACAAAGTGAGACTCTGTCTCAAAAAAAAAAAAAAAAAAAATGGAGAGGGGGCTGGGGATACAGCTCAGTGGCACTGCACCTGCCTGATAAGCACAAGGTCTTGAGTTCAACCCTAGTCCACAAAGAAAAAAAAAAAAGAGAAAATCTAAAACAACAATAAAAATTTAAAAAGCCCTCTATCTATTAAGGAAATTGAATACTGATCAAACAAATGCCTATAAAGAAAACTTAGGTCCAAAAACAATTCAATGGTGACTTATTTCAAATACTTTTTTAAAAAAACTCACTCAGGAAAGATATTTTTCCTTTTTTTGGCAGACCAGAGATCAAACTCAGGCCCTTGTGCTTCCAAGGAAGGCGTGGTACCACTTGAGTTAAATCCCCAACCTATTTTTCCAATTTTTATGTGTCCATCATAACCCTGATCACAATATGAATGTCATTAGGAAAAACAGACTAATATACTTTATGAACATATATGCAAATATCCTTTGAAATGTAAAAGAAAATGAAAGCGACAACACATTAGGTAGGCGAATATATCATCATTTCAAGGGATTATGCCAGTATGAAAATCTCAAAGTGCTGTGAACTTCCAATGGTCCCTAAGCTTCATTCAGTCAGCAAAAACAAAATTAGTGTCATAATATTAGTATGCTACTTCCTTTCCCACTACTCCAACATTACACTTATAGCATTAAAGATATAGTAGAACCGATAGAACCTTACTCTATATTAAGGCAGTGACAACAAAATGAATAAACATGACCAATTTTTTTTTTTTTTTGAGACAGGGTCTCGCTTTGTAGTTCAGGCTGGCCCTGCGCTCACTATGTAGCCCAGGCAAGCCGCCACAAACTCAGCAATCCTCCTGTCTCTGCCTCCCAAATGCTGGGATGACAGGCGTGAGCCACCACGCCCGGCACTGTGGTATGTGATATTGATTGCTGGTGGGCGTGAGTCACCATGCCCAGCATTCTATGCTGGAGACCGGGATCGAACTCAGGACCTTGCGCTTGCAAGGCAGGTGCCGGAACCACTGAGCTAAATCTCCAGCCCATGGCCAATTTTATTAAATCTCAATTTAATACTTTTCTTTTGATACTGTGCATTAGAAATAAGAAGTGCCCATAAAACGTGTTGGATGTCAATAAGTCTTCAGGAAAAGCACTGGTGCAGGTTAGAGCTATAAACTGGGGTTTTTCTCATGGAATACCATTTTTATTGAAAATAATTCTGAAATCATAACTTCCTTAGATGTGGATATTTAGCTACATTTCCTTAAAATGAACAAAGTGAGCCTATTACAGCAGAGAAAACAAGTGACAGTATTTATAGTTACCAAAGATAAAATTAGAGCATCTACATGAACATTAGGGTTTATGTCACAAAGCACTTGACAGCTTTCCAATAAAGGTCTTTCTATTGATAATGGTAATGACATTAAACACTGTAATGTTTTTATATTGTGTAATGAAATGTATCAATGTACAAAAGATCTGAGTGTCAGCCTTTTCCAAATGACCGATGTTACAAAAATCATTTATCAGTAAAAGATTCATTCTAAAAATAAAGCAGACAAATAGATTTTAGCTACTGTGATTTTAGTCACTGGTACGGTTTCAGAGGCTCTACCTTTTCCACTGCTCTATAACTACTCATGAGCTAGGCACCATGGCAGTAAGAACACAAATTCACCTCTGCAACTTCACAAGAACATGTGTTTAAGAGAAAAAAAAAGGACTGTGAATGTAGCTTGGTGGTATCTTTGTACTACTAAAAAAAAAAAAAAAATGTTCACTCTCAGTATCTATTCAACACTGCTAGAAGTCAAGCAAGAAGTTAGGTGATATCAGGGTACCAGCGCCTGTCTCACAAATACAAGGTTCCAAGTCTGATTGTCGGTTCCAAAAAAAATAAAAAGGTAGGTGAGAAAAAGCAATTAGAAGTCACTGTTTATTAATTGCATCTCCAAAAAAATTAGAAGTCATAAAAATTTGAAAGGGAAAAGTAAAACTCATCCTTTTCAGATAATATACATAAAGAACTCAATGGAATCTATCTAGAAGCTACTAGAACCATTGAGTAATTATAAGTTCACAGGATGAAATAGCCTAAAAAAAAAAAAAAAAACAAACAGTAACTGGGGCCGGAGATTTAGCTCAGTGGTTCGGGCGCCTACCTTGCAAGCGCAACACCCTGAGTTCGATCCCGGTAACCACATATAATGCTGGGCGTGGTGACTCACCCCACCAGCCATCAATACCACATTCCACAGTGCCAGGCGTGGTGGCTCACGCCTGTCATCCCAGCACTTGGGAGGCAGAGACAGGAGGACTGCTGAGTTCCAGGCTTGCCTGGGCTACATAGTGAGCTCACGGCCAGCCTGAACTACAAAGGGAGACCCTGTCTCAAAAAAACAAACAAAAAAAACAGTAACTTTACTATTCTAGCCATTAAAGAAGGAAATCATTAAAAAAAATCATTTGCTATTACAGCAAAGTAACATTACATTCTAAGAATGTAACAAGAACTACAAGGCTCAGCATAACAAAAAGCCTATAATTACAGCTGAGCAAGAGTCACAAGTTCAAAGCAGGTTGGACAATTTAGTGAGACTTTATTTCAAAATAAAACTACAGCTACACCCAAGTGGCACATGCCTGTGACCCCAGCACTCTGGAAGGACGATCACCATACTCAAGCCCAGCCTGGGGAACTTAGTGACTGTGAGATGCCATCTGAACATTTTTAAAAAGGCAGGGAGTGGGGTCATAGATTAGTTTGAAGGCCCTGGATTCAATCTCTGCATTTAAAAAAACACGGGGTGGGGTGGCAGATTACAGTTTAGTGGTAAAGTACTTGCTTAACGTGTGTGAAGCCCTGAGTTCAAAGCCCAATGATGAAGAAAACAAAATCCAAACAAGATCTTCATACTGAAAACGACAATTCTTCTAGGCTACAACAAAGACTTAAATGAATGGGGACGCATACTATATTCAAAGATTATAATACTTGATCTGAAGATTCATTCTCCCCAAACTGAACTACAGATTAAAAGTAATCTCCAACAAAATCCCAGGCATCAAACTACACAAACTTACAAACTTATTTTAAAGCAGTAAGTAAATGCAAATGAACTAAAATACCCTTGAAAAATTAGAACAAGTTGGAGAATTTATACTGTATTATTTCAGACCATTGTTATAAAGCTTTGGTAATGAAGATCAATGAAGCAAGACACCAAAAATAGAACTACAATTGATTTTTCCAGAAAAAGTAACACAAATCATTAGGGAAAGGAAGGCTTTTTCAGTATATGGTGCTGGAACAACTAGAGATGTGCATATGGAAAAAACGTCACTTGGAATTTATTTTGGTGCAATAGTTAGTTATTGCATTACAATAAGCCAATACTTACATTTTTAATTTTGATGTTCCCCCAGTCATCATCCTGTTTCAAAGACAAAAAAAATTTTTTAATGACCTCTGTACAAGTACCAAGTTTTAAACTACCTCAAAATAAAATTTATTTTGCGCAAATTTTGTTCAAAATTATTGTAATAAACCAGGTGTGGTGGCTCATGCCTACAATCCCAGCACTCGAGAGGCAGAGACAAGAGGATTGCTGAGTTCGAGGCTTGCCTAGGCTACACAGTGAACTCAGGGCCAGCCTGAACTACAAAGCGAGACCCTGTCTCAAACAACAACAACAAAAAAAACCCCCACAAAATTACTGTAATAAAAATGTTTCTAAACATATGCAATCCTAAAGCAAGTAATCAACTGTTTAAACTGCATAAAGTAACACAATATAAAACAGTAAACTTGCATACTGGGGATTTAGCTCAGTGGTGCCACCACCTGCCTAGTAAGCACAAAGTTGAGTTCAAACCTTGGTACTACAGAATGAATAAAGGAATGAATAAATAAAACAGAAAACTTGGCACCCTCAAGTATCACAAACAATTGGTAAGTAGCTGGCGTGGTGGCGCATGCCTGTAATCCCGAGGCTGAGGCAGAGATCAGGGCAAATCTGAGGCCATACTTAATAAGTACTAAATGCTTAACTGATGACAAATGACAGATTCTAATTTTCTGCAAGTCTGGAAACAGGAGAGCTAATCCCTAGATTATACACAAGAAGGAATAGTAATTTATGACATATAGGCTAAATCACTAAAGTGATTATGTAATTTATCACCCAAAACAACAGACTCTTGAGAATACAAGTGCTAATAAAAATTATATGAAGAGAATAAACCAGATGGCCCATCACAATCTTAACCCAATATTGCCATGTCCAAAACTCTTTCTCATGGCCCAAATTTTACATCTATAAAGAAATGTTGGATGTGTTAAATAAAATTCAAGGGATCAAGCTGGGTGTAGTAGTACATACCTATAATACCAGCACTTTGGAGGCTGAGACAGGAAGATTGATTGCCCTGCACAAGGCTGGCTGGGCTACATAGTAAACTCAAGGGCAGCCTGAACTACACCGTAAGAACTTATCTCAAAAAACCCAAAAAAACAAAACCTACCAAAATAACTAAAACAAAAATTGGTTTTCTTCTTAAAATTATTTTCCCCCATCATCAAATAGGAGGTAGCAATTACTCTTTAAATAAAAGGGCTCTTCTTTAACTTGGGGGATATAAGAAAGGAGAACGGAAAAAAGTTTTCCAATGTTCTGGAATTAGCTTTGGTAAAGATGCTGCAGTGCTTTGAATTTCCATATCCAAACACATGCACAAAAACACACTCTGGGGCCAGGGATTTAGCTTAGTGCACCATACCTGCCTCACAAGCACAAAGTCCTTAGTTGGATCCCCAGCACCAAAAAAAAAAAAAAAAATCTGCTTTTAAAAAGTTTACCCATACTGTCGCAAATTTTTAACAGATAAAATTTTCCATGTAACAAAATTATTAAAGACATACAAATAAACTGTATATTATCTAAACAAAATAAAATCAATACTTTAATAAATCCTCACTTGGCAGAGGTATCTATTCCAAAATGAACTTTTAAATGATACTTTCACATAGTACTTTGAAATAGTGTTCCTATACAACATGAAGACAATTAAGTCCACAGACCATATATCCTCTGCAAATAAAAAATATTTCCAGCCGGGCTTGGCGGCTCACGCCTGTAATCTCAGCACTCGGGAAGCAGAGTCAGGAGGATTGCTGAGTTCGAGGCTTGCCTGGGCTACATAGTGAGCTCAGGGCCAGCCTGAACTACAAAGCAAGACCCTGTCTCAAAACAAAAACAAAACAAAACATTTCCAATGTTACAGTAACATGCACATCTCCACGTTATTTTCACTAACATATATAATGAAATAGAGTTGAGTGTACCTTCAGTGTCCCTCCTTTCACCATGACTTTCTGCCTAGCCGGCTGGACTCCAGTCAGAGCAAACAGCTGAGCCTTGAACACCATTGGAGGTTCATCTGTATTCAGCTCTACACCTTCAAACTTCTCCTTTCCCCATTTTACAGTAACTGCAAACAAAACATAGTATTTTTTCATTTATAAAATAAGAATTCAGAGGCCAGAGATTTAGCTCAGTGGTTCCAGCACCTGCCTAGCAAGCGCAAGGTCCCTGTTTCTATCCCAGTAACCACATACAACAATACTGGGGTGTGGTGACTCATGACCACCAGCAATCAGCATCACACACCACAGTGCCAGGCATGGTGGCTCATGCCTGTAATCCCAGCACTTCAGAGGCAGGCGGATTGCTGAGTTCAAGGCTTGCCTGGGCTGCACAGTGAGCTCAAGGCCAGCCTGAACTACAAAGCGAGACCCTGTCTCAAAAAAAGGATTCAGACTTACAAAAACCTTGAGGATCATCTATCAGGCTATTCTTTCCCCCTCCATCCCCCACTCATACTGGAGGAGACTGAACCCACAGCCTCACACATGCTGAGCAAGGGACTCGCTACGGAGCTACATTCCCAGCCTTTTTAACTTTTTTATTTTGCAACAGTTTCCCTAAGCTGAATTGCTGGAATTGGAGGTACATGTATGACCAAACCTGGATTTAGACTACTCTTGAAAATCAAACTTGCCCTTCATGTTTTTACCTTTAAAAGTCAATAATAATAGGTACTCAATCAAGACTGATATGTATTGGGTTGGGAGAGCATGTCTGTAACCCCAGCACTTGGGAGACTGAGGGAAGAGGATCCCTGTGGGTTCAAAACCAGCCTGGGCTACATGAAGTGAGTTTAATACAGGCCTGAACTATATTATATAGCAAAACCCTGTCTCAAAAATGAACAAACAAACAAAAATTAAAAAGAGAGAAAAGAATAACATGCATATAGTAGATCTTGAAATAAAATTTTACCAGCCCTAACTCAACTTTTCATAGAAAGTGAGATTTAAACTGATTCTCTAAATGCCACAAAACTGGTTCATGAGTACACAAATCTTTAATATATTCTAAACAATCTCTATAAACTGAAATGAATCTCTGATCACACTGAATTATTTTGTATAACAGGGTTCATGACCTTCATAAGTTTAATTAAGACTGATTCAACAGTAGGGGGAAAAGATTAATTTACAAAAAGAAAAAAATCTCAGGAGAAAAAGAACAATGGAGACAAACAATACAGCCTGTGAGTGAGATAAAAGGTGTGGGAGGAATATAAGAGAGGTGCTCAAATATTAGGAAGAATCAAAAGATAAACTGAAATCACTAAAAAAATACAGAAATCCTACTTCACAGCCATTAGACGACTGTTCTTTTTAAATAGCTGGGCATGGGCTGGAGATTTAGCTCAGTGGTTCCGGCGCCTGCCTCATAAGCGCAAGGTCCTGAGTTTGATCCCCAGTAACCACTACAGTGCTGGGTGTGGTAACTCACGCCCACCAGCAATCAATACCACATACCACAGTGCCGGGCGTGGTGGCTCACGCCTGTAATCCCAGCACTCAGGAGGCAGAGACAGGAGGATTGCTGAGTTTCAGACTTGCCTGGGCTACATAGTGAGCTCAGGGCCAGCTTGAACTACAAAGCGAGACCTTATTCATTCATTCATTCATTCATTCATTCATAAATAAATAAATAAATAAATAGCTGGGCATGATGGCACATACCTATGATCCTAGCACTCTGGGCTGGAAAATCCAAAGTTTGACCCCACCCCAGGCAACTCAGCAACTAAGTGTACCCATTGCAAAATAAGGAAAAATATTAAAAGGGATAGGGATGTAGCTCAGGGAAAAGGCCCTAGGTTCATCCAGGACTGCCCTGTCCCCACACCAAAAATAAATCTTTAAATAAAACAATAGCAAGTCTTAGCAACGATATGGAGAAACTAGAACCCATCAGTTGTTGGTAGAAATGTAAAACAGCAGCCACTGTGGAAAACAATACGGCACTTTTTCAAAAGAATTAAAAGAGAATCACCATATTCCTCTACTCAGAAGTACTGATAGCAGAGAATCAAATATTTATATGCTCATGTTCATAGGATAACTGAAGAAAAACTGGTAATACTCCAGGACACTGAGGCAGGAGGACTGCAAATTCAATCCCAGCCTGAGTAACTTAGCAAGACCTTGTCTATAAATCAAGACTAAAAAGGGATGGAGAGAGGAAGGCTCTGAGTTCAATCCTCAGAATTGCCAACGGGGCAAAAAGTGAATATGCTCAATGACATATTTAATGCTTACAAGTGGTGAAAATAGGGCTGGGTGCTGTAGTACACATCTGTAGATTCAGCTACACAGAAAGCCAAGGCAGAATGATCACAATTTTGTTACAAATATTTTATCACAAACACAAACACACAATACAATGGGGAATGGTGGCACATACCTTGCAACCTCCGCTATTTGGAAGGCTACAGCATGAGGATTACAAACTCCAGACCAGCCTGGGCATCTCAGAAAAACCCTGCCTCATAATAGAATTTAATTAAAGAGTAGGGGGGGTCGGAAATTTAGCTCAGTGGTTCCAGCAACTGCGTATCAAGTGCAAGGTCCCTGGTTCCATCAGGTAACCACATACAATGCTGGGTGTGGTGACTCACACCCCCCAGCAATCAGTACCACATACCACAGTGCAGGGCGTGGTGACTCACACCTGTAATGCCAGCACTCGAGAGGCAGAGGCAGGAGGATTGCCATGAGTTCGAGGCTAATCTGGACTACACAGTGAATTCAGGGCCAGCCTGAACTACGAAAATGAAACCCTATCTCAAAAAACTAAAATGAGAATCCACAAGCACAGCTGCCTGATTTCCAACTTCTGAGATCAGAATTTGAAAACCTGATCCTGCCTAACAAGTCCATAGTCCCAAATTCAATCCCCAGTAACCACATACAATGCCGAGCAAGGTGACTCACGCCCACCAGCAATCAGTATCACACACGATAATGCCAGGCATGGTGGCTCATGCTTGTAATCCCAGCACTCAGGAGCCAGAGGCAGGAGGATTGCTGAGTTCGAGGCTTGTCTGGGCTACACAGTGAGCTCAAGGCCTGAACTACAAAGCGAGAACCTGTCTCAAAAAAAAAAAAAAAACAAGCACAGTATCAAGCATTAACAGACTCTATAAATTTAGTGTGATAAGGGGGTTGTTAAAATAACTAACAATATAACTTGGCATGTTGACAACAAGAACACAGATGAATACATAACAAGTAAGGAAAGATTTCTTGGAGGAAATGTTAACTTTTGAATATAACCTCAAGGAAAAAATACAGTTTGGGCCAGAGAATAAAAATATTACTAAGAGGGGCCGGAGGGTTAGCTCAGTGGTTCCGGCGCCTGCCTTGCAAGCGCAAGGACCTGAGTTCAATCCCCGGTAACCACATATAATGCTGGGCGTGGTGGCTCACGCCTGTAATCCCAGCACTCGGGAGGCAGAGACAGGAGGATTGCTGAGTTCGCGGCGGCTTGCCTGGGCACCATAGTGAGCTCAGGGCCAGCC
>PVIC010050627.1:0-12790 GCA_004025085.1 Thryonomys swinderianus
CAAATTGAACTTAAATTGACCTCAAACTTCAGTGATATTTTGTATCCAGTACTTTTGAAAGGAAAGCTTGCATAGAGTTTTATCTAGAGAATTTGGGACCCATATCTTAATTGTCACTGGGCTCATGTTTTTCAGGGCATTCTTGGCAGCAGCACCTGGTGACACATTACTCTTCTCCTAATAATGAGGATCCCTGTATTTTCTGTTCATCTTATAAGAGTTGCAGTCTCTGTTGTTTAGGCTCTTACAGTATGCTTATTGTCTTTGTCAGTGGTAGAGTCACTATTCCTATCACCACCCAACAAATATCAGTCAACAAAAGTTTTTGCCCAATATACCAGAAAATGAAAATAACACCAGCCATTTCAGGAAAGTTTAAATTAAGAAGTCCAGAGGTAGACAGTCCATGACCAGTAAGAAATATCTACAGATCTTCAGGAGCTTAGTGTCAGAATTATTTGTAAAAAATGGAAAGATCTTAAATATCCAACAATAAGAATGTTAGAATATTTCATGCATGAAGAAATGCTACAGTGTCAGGGTTAACACCATAGACTCTTAATTGTAGGTAGCCTGGATTCATATCTGAACCCTCTAATTCTTACTTTTATAGCCTCAAACAAGTTGTCTTCTAAATCTCATTATAAAATGAGAATCCTCATAGTATGATAATCAATCATGAAGATTATGATGAGCATTAAACGAGATAAGAGCCTAAGATCTTCCAGCTCATCACTCTGACATGTCCACAGCATGTCTTAGATTTCACTTATCCCAGATAACTAGGAACTCTATGCATACCGCCTTGTTTCAGACAGCATGGTCCATGATGGCAATGTGCTCTTCCCTTAGAAAGACCTCTGGAATCGCTTCAGGACTCTATTTTTTTTGAATAACAGTAAGTTATTTTCTACTCTGTAATAAATTACATCAAAACCTAGCAGCTTAAAACAGCAAATGTTATTATATCTCAGTTCCTCTTGTGTTAGGAAAACACATACATCTTAGCTAGATGCTCTTTGCTCAGGGTCTCTCTCAAGGCTGCAGCCAACTGTGACATTTACTGAAAGCTCAATTGGGTAGACACAATAGGAGATCATCATGAAGTTCTTGGAAAGTCTCAGGCCCTCACTAGCTAATGGCTGCAGACCGTAAGTTCTTGCCATATAGGTGTCTCAGTAGAGTACATTACAATATGGATTCACTCCCATCAAAAGTGGGAAAAAGAGTACCCCAAGGTAGAAGTTAGAGTCTCTTAGTAACCTGGACTTGAAAGTAACATCCCCCACTTTGGTCATATCTAGTTATTAAAATCAGTCAGAAATATTTGCCCAAGAAGATGACTCTAGAGAGGGAGAGATCCCTGAGGGAGTTGTTTTAGAAACTGCCTCTCAAAAAATATTATTATACAAAGTCTTGCCATACACACTTCCAGTGAGTCAAGGAAATGTAGTGTTCAATTCTATAGCAATGCACTTAGCTAAAATTCACAAGTTTGCTACCAAATCATAAGAGAGAAATAACTATTAGGCTAGTGCTCTTTGCCCTCTTTGCTATTCTTTTGCTCTTCCTTATAATCTCCATTTTTGGTCTCCATCCCATCTATCTTGTCTTCTATTGTTCTATGTTTAATAAAGATTATTATATTTATCATTGCTGTGTAAGAATATTGGGCCCAAACCACCATCTTCTTGACTAACAATTATCAGGATCCTCAAGAATTTCCCTATTCCAGTGTTTTCTTCCTAAGCCTCTCTTCTAGTTTGATATCAAAACAATAAGCTCTTTCTTTCTGAAATCTATCAAAGCCATCTCCTTTCAGTTATACTACAACTACCTTGCAATGAACCCTAAATACATCATTTCTGAAGATAATAATATTGTCCTTGTTTAAAAAAATTGCTAAGACTCCTGTGAAACAACTACTCAAATAGAGTTTCATAAGGACATAACAAGGAGGCCTGGGGAGAAATTTGGAAACTTGAGTTCTGGCCTCAGCTTTGTTCCTTACAAACTGTAACCCCATGAAAATCACAAACACCTCTGAGATTCAGTTTCCTCATCTGTAATTTTTTTTTTTCCTTTTTGAGACAGGGTCTCACTTTGTAGTTCAGGCTGGCTCTGAGCTCACTATGTAGTCCAGGCAAACCTCAAACTCAGCAATCCGCCTGCCTCTGCCTCCCAAGTGCTGGGATTACAGGCGTGAGCCACCATGCCCGGCACTGTGGTTTGTGGCATTGATTGCTGGTGGGCGTGAGTCTCCACACCCAGCATTGTATGTGGTTTCCGGGGATCAAACTCAGGACATTGCACTTGGGAGGCAGGCGCCGGAACCACTGAACTAACCCTCCGATCCCCTCATCTGTAATTTTAAGACCAATCATGACATGGTCAGTAAAGTTCCTCAGTGAAGGGAGAGAAGGGGTGCTGGGCCAGCTGGCAAAATCGGATGGTACCTGAGTCAGGGGGTGAGAATTAAGAAAAACACAAGACAGACAAAGATGGGATCCGGAGGGCCTCTCAATCAATACTGAGCAGGACCCTGAGTTTATTTTACAGTTCTCTTTTATAGTATTTCTAGGTAGGGCGTGCCCACATGAAAAATTTTACAATCGATAAGGTGAATAATAACAAAGCATCGAAGGTTAGCACAATCTTAATGCAGAGATAAAGGTATCTGCCATGGAACGTCTAAGAATCTACTAAACTTCCTCCTAGGCAGTTTGCAGGTTTCTTATGCTAAAGACTAGCTGTAACTCTCAAGGACAAGTTTTTTGTCTCTCTTACGATACTTCCCTTAGGGGGAGGTAGGGAGAGCCCCAGGGCAAAATGAAGATAGCTTCCTGGTGAGGGAGCAAGCCCCTCCCAAGGTGACTAAGGGCAGCTCCCAGAGAGCAGACCCCTGGTTTAGGACAATGCCCTAGATGGGGCCGCTTCCCACAAAGGGGTATACCTGGCAGCTTTCTCCTGCTCCCTTAGATTCCACAGTGGCTTACTGCTCAGGTGCGTTATACTTCATTGCTTCTTGATTCCTCTAAATCATGTGCCTTCTCAGTTTAAAGCACAGCAGTGGCTTCCCAATGTCCACTTGATCATTCTTTTTGTTTACCATGAGCCAAGCATATTTAGAGAGAGAAAGGTGACCATCATTAACATAAACCCTGCCTTCAGAGATTATACCCTACAATGCTATAAAATCAACTTTCTCCAGATCAGAAATGCATATCCTAAAATCCCTCTCTGTGTCATTACCAAATCATAAATATTTTTTTAAACAATATTTTAGCCACAGCAAGCTTTTCATTCTGGCCTGTTGATAAAGTTTTGCAGCCATGTTTTGCCAAGCTTGTTTTCTAACTGGCTTCTCTTTTAAACCCATTTCAACTTCTGTTGTTGTTAGCCGCCACTTCACAGCAGAAGGTAATCTAAAAGGTAACATACTAGATTTGTTGTTCTAAGGTACAATCATTTGCTCCAAGGAAGTTCCACAATGGTCCCCTTAAGGATTCTGGAGATATTTGAATTCCATTGAGATAGAAAAGTATGTTAGAGGCTTTGAAACATATCCTAATAACAGTGTCTAGGTGTCTTGTTGCAATGTCAGGCTTGGGTGCATAAAATAGATTGAATCCAACTGAGCCCATTATGTGCTTGTGCTACATACCATTAATGATGGGCAAGAAATTGGACCAAGTGTTTTCAGCAGGACTTCAACAAGCCATTGCACCAGGAAATCATCTCCTCCAGCTGATCGAGCACTGTAAAGTCATTTAAACTATTTCTATCACATCCCTTTAGCCAAATGTTTGATGTTCTTCCAGGAGTAGGATCCTTTCTGAAAAAAAGTTTGATACCAAACTTACATTTGAAAGATTAGATGTTATTTGAACCATGTTCTCAGGTTGGCTTCTGTCAGCCATTTTCTAGGTGACATATCACCTGCTCACCCCATCTATTTTTCTATGATGAACTAAAAATTGATAGTTCAAGATAAGGATTTAGCTACAAAAGTATCTGTAAAAATCCATGGAATTCCTAAAAGAGATGGTTATGTAATTCAAGTTCATCACTCGATATGATTCAGCCTCTTTTTTCAAAACATTATTCATGTAACTTAATTAATATAATTAGCATTCAACAGTTCGGTCTCACATAATGAACATAGCACCTCTTTTGTCTTCATTCTTTTCTGCATTTAGCTTTTTACACACCAATAATCAACCCCACACACTTCACTCATGGAAAAAACAACACATTAATCATCACCAATCATTAAATAGATTCCTTTATGTTTGAGAAAAAAAATTATCCCAAAACAATCTCATCTCTGTCATGATTTAATACACTGGCTGTTGATAATTTTTCTGTCAATTCTGTGCACAAAAAGCTGAAATTTTAAAAGTCAACAAAATTTGATCATCCTTTTTTTTTATAACTAATGCAAAAATTCACTCACCTTGAAAACATCAGCGTTAGTCTCAGGTATACAAGTTCCATTCAGTCCAAAACTGAAATATAGATACTTCAGTTTCAGAATTTGTCTTGCTATTTACAACAAATTAGCTGGGAGTTGAGTAATATTGTACCAAGAGAAGGCAAAAGTTATATAGAAAACAAAATTTATTTCAAATGCCATCCTTACTTTTTATTTTATCATATTCCTGTATTCTCATGCTACCATAGTTCCCAATTGTTCAGCTCTGTCTTCTGCTTATTCTTCACTCTCCCCCACTGAAAGCTCATTTCTTGGTATATTCCAGAATCTTAGAGTCTCAGAGTTGGAACAGAGCATAGACTCACCTGGTTTTCTCTATTGCATCAATGCTGCCTGCAATTCTTGTAAGGTTTTTCTCAGTATCTGCTTAAAATATTCAAAAATTTAAAAATTCATGACCCCTGGATGTAACCTACTCAGTGGTAAAAGATTTAACTGATTAAAAGAATTCTTTTCTACTTTTTAAAAATAAGTTTGAGTTTATTTATATTTTAGAGAAAGCAGAAAGAGAAACACATGAAAATGTATGAGGCTTATCTGTTAGTCATTTAAGCTACAGAGCGTCACCCTCTGCTCAGGTCTCAACATTTCTGTCTCCCCAGCTTCGCATGTTGAAATCCTAACCCTTAGCATTCAATTATGAGGGCTCTGTCTTTATAAATGCAGTTAGTGTCCTTATAAAATAGGCCCAGAGGAACTTGTTTGCCGTTTCCCACATAAGGACGCAGCAGTGAGGCACCGTTTATGAGTCAGGAAACACATCTTCTCTAGACAATATATTTGTTGGTCTTATACTTCCCGACTTCCCAAAATGTGAAAAACAAATTTTGGTTTATAAACTATCCAATCTATAGTGTATCAGCCTTTACAGAATCCTAAGACACCCTCACTATTCATCTCTTTTCTGTCATAGGCAATTTCTAAGCCTTTGGAAACACTTCTAAATCCCTTTTTCCAAACCTCTGTACTGCTAGGTATCATTTCTTATATGTCCTCTCTCTCATCTGTCCCATAGCCTTCCCATCATGCTTGAGCCATCTCCCACAGAAATGCTTTCCATTAACTCAGCCTGGTCTCAGGTTGTCACCTTCCTTTTCTGTCTTATAAATAATTCATGGAAGGTGTAGTTCATACCACTCAAGGTATAGTTCATGAGCGACTCATACCAATAACACAGATCCTTGTTAAGAAAGCAGCCCCCGAAGATCCAAACAGAACTACCTGCTACTTTTCCTCCCAAAACAAAGTCACAAAGATTGAGAGCTGTGGAGGCAGACAATATTCCCATTCTTCTCAGCCTGCTGTAGGTAAGGCCCTGCCCCATGTGTTTACTAAAACTAATCCCAAAGGACATTATGATCTTCACACTGAGGAATCCCAAAGCCTTCTCTTTGAAGAAATTCTCCCTTCAGGAAGTTCTATTCTGTGGTTTTCTGAAACAATTATCCTGCCATGATTTTTTTCATACTTTTATCTTGCTTTCACTGTCCTTTTCTCTAACTCTTTGTTTGCTCATACTTTAAACTAAGTAGTTTCCTCAGCATTTTTCCATAATCAACCTGTGTGCCTTGAGTTCTTCTAAATTGTGGCATCTACAGCCCTATGATCCCCAAATATCCATATTCTGCTCACCCTTACTTCGTTTCCTTCTACATACAAAGAATCATCAAAGTTAACCTTTTAGAAATAGTCTTCCTCTTAGGAGCCCTCCCAACCTGTCTCTCCATTTTTGTGCTAAGAAATATCAATGAGGATGGTTCCAGTTCTGACTAATAAACTGGGCATTATGGCACACATCTGTGATCCTACCACTTCCGAGGCTGAGGCAGGAGGAGTGCTGCAAGCTGGAGGCCAGTCTGGGTTACATAGGCAGGGCCAGCCTGAACCACAAGCAAGACCCTGTGTCAACAAACAAGCAAGCAAACAAAACAAAAATTCTAACGTAAATCCCAAGTTCAATTGGCTTGAACAATAAGGAAAATATTATTTCACATAATGAGAGTTTTTGAGATAGATCAGTTCCTTGATTAGTTGTCAGAGGATAAATGACATTAAGCAAGACCCAGCTTCTTTCTATTTTTACTTCCTGCTATTTTCAGCCCACTGGCTTAATCCTCATGAGGTGGCTGCTCTAGTTCCAGGCATCACAGCCAGACAGACCAGTCCACACCGGAAAAAGAAAGAGGCTGTTTCCTTCATTATGTAACTTCTTATAAGTAAATTAAAAAATTTCCCAGAAGAAAGATTTCCCTTATCCCATTGGCCAAAATTATATAGCATACACTCTGTACTATTTACTATAAAGTAGAAATAAGCAATAAGCCTATTTCTCTTGCATCAGATGGCTGTTTTTGAGAAAGGTGGGTGTCAGAGTAGAGTCAGAGTTCTGTTAGGAAAGATGGAGAGGAGTTGGATTATTGCAATGTAAATCGAGTAATATGAATGAATGGAACTCAACAGTAGCATAAAATATAGAAAAAAATGCAGAGGTAAACAGCTGGGATGGTTGTTTTAGCTCCATCTCATGAGGAAGAGACACATTGCCTCCAAGCTTTCTGTTCTTCTGTATGAGACGTCCATGCCACCGTCCAGCAACTGCACTGGCATTCTAGGCACCAGGATTAAGGAAACAAGAGAGAACTCTGGGGAGCACTTGTAAGGAGACTTCCTGGATTTCCCAGCCGAGATTTCTGATTATGTTTTAAAGGAGGTTGATTAGTGCCATTTTCAGCTTGTTTGGGGCTTTGTTACCACGGAAGAAAATCTAGTGGGAAATCTTCTACAGGTTGAATAGTTATACAGGCAGCCAGCGGTGTGTGCTTCTCTCCCAGGACCCCAAGCCATCTAAGCTAGGACCAAACATCTTAGTTATTTCCTATCTGTTGACATATTCAAGAGGAGACTGAGCGCCAGTGATTTAGTCTGTAACACATTTAGCTGAGTTTTTCTTTGAATTCAATTCCCGCTCCTCCCATCTTCAAACAGATCTTATGCCATTTGAATGTTAAAACAGTTCCCTCTCTGTCTCTCTGCTTCTGAACATTTTTTACTTCAGTAGTCATCACAGTACCTTCAAGTTCTTCCTTGAACACTGATCTACCAATCTACCGGAACAGCTACATTTACACTCTATGTCCTACAGAATAAATCTGAACTGCTTAGTATACCAGTCAAAGTTCTCAGTGCTCCGACCTCAGTCAACCCTCCACTGCTCCCTGCCCTTTAGCCCCATCAGGTCAGATCCTCTCGGAGCCATCCATGTAACACTGACTTGGTGTGTAATTTTTGTTTTGATAACATATTGCAGTACACTATGAATATGTCATTTGTCTCTTGCTCCAAAATCTGCCAAATGGATTTGGCCAGTGAGATTTTAGTGTGACTCCCTAAAGTGTGTACATTCTGCACCATGTGTGGATTATTCCACTGTAGCCTTTCTCTCATTTATTTTTGTGGCCTGTCAGAAATTTTCAATCTACTTGAGCACTAAAGGTATGCACATCGTGTTCTTGGACTGACTGACAGTAAATAGTTTAGATCCAGAGTCCTCCCAAAGACTTGTGTGCTCCTAGGTGGCCTTTGGGGAGCTGACTGGATCATGGCAGTATGATACTCACCAGAGGATGGATGAGTCCTCCAATGAGTTCATATCTCAATGTGTTGCTGGGAGGTGAAGCCTGGTTGGAGGAGGTGAGTCACTGGGGTGCAGCCTGGATGCAAAACTCTCTCCTCTCTTGGTCCCTCTCTGCTTCCTGACTTTGCCATGAGCTCTTTCATGCCCCTCTGCCATGCTACCGTGCTTGGAGCCAGCTGGCTATCATCTGAAATCTCTATGAACTATGAGCTAAAATAAACCTTTGCTCCTGAGTTTTGTGGGTGTCACATGTTGTTTTAGTAACGAGAAAGTAAAACAACCAAGGAGCCACAGAGAGAAATTACTAACTGGACTTAAAATGTAGTTTCTAAGGAAGTTTAAGGCATTTTTAAGGTGATCCTGTAAAAATCAGGGGGTAGAAAACCAACAGATAAATAGGGATTCGTGAAAATCTCTAAATTTGAGGAATACTATAAATATTACTTCAGACCAGGAGGCTAACTACCTTTATTTGCACTGGAAAATCCATAGGCTGGAACATATCATGACTCCAGTAATTGAAGACAAAGAGGACATTAGAAACATAATTCCTCATGTTTAAGCTGAAACAACCCATATATACTGATTTAGTTGGTACTTTTATTTCTAGGAAAGTGCCTATATTGTCCTAGAAACTGACTTATTGTGAAGCTTACGGGTAAAGACCTCTACCATTAAAGGGTCTTTCTGAGCTCACAGAAGAGCCATAACTGTATTCATAGGATTGTGTGGGTAGTTTTAAATAGTTTTTTTTTTTTTTGAGACAGGGTCTCAGTTCAGGCTGGCCCTCAGCTCACTATGTAGCCCAGGCAAGCCTGGAACAGTTTTAAATAATTTTAAGATGACCGAAAGAAGGCCAGAGATTTAGCTCAGTGGTTCTGGCACCTGCCTCGCAAGCGCAAGGTCCTGAGTTCCATCCCGGTAACCACATACAATGCTGGGCGTGGAGACTCAAACCCACCAACAATCAATACCACATACCACAGTGCCGGGCGTGGTGGCTCATGCCTGTAATCCCAGCACTCAGGAGGCAGAGGGAGGAGGATTGCTGAGTTCAAGGCTTGCGTGGACTACATAGTGAGCTCAGGGTCAGCCTGAACTACAAAGCAAGACCCTGTCTCAAAACACACATACACACACACACACACACACACACACACACACAAGAATGCAAATGCTGTTTAACAGATTAAATTGCTTTAAGGAAAGTTTGTGAGCAAGTCGTCATCCTTCTTGAGTTCAACAGTCCACATCTATTCTTTTCCCTTCACTCCTTTTGGTATTTGCTGCTCTAGGCCAATCAGCTGATACTGCTGCTGCTGCTAACTGACCTTGCTTGGTTTCAAATGATAGTTTTTAGACTAAATTGTTCAGCACCTAATAGAAGGAGGGAGCAAAGAAGAAAGAAAAAGAAGGAAGGAAGAAATTTTTCAATTTGTATAAATAAGGTTATTTGCATTTGGTTCAATTTGGAAAAGATATTTTTAACTATAATATGATATAAGGACCTTGTCTTTCATTACTGCCGCTTGCCCTCTGTCAGAAGGCCACTAGTATTGAATGGCACTGATGGACAGCAACAGTTTGGATTTATAGCTAAGAAATTTAATTAGGACTAGGATTTAGCTCAAGTGGTACTGCCCCTACCTTGGAAGCACAAGGGCTTCCAAAAAGAAAAAAATAATTAAATTAGTTTGAACATAGTAGATTATATGTGGAATATGTATATATTTATATTTAACTTTATTTTTCTAAATGAAAAGCACTCGTGACTAATGAAGAAAAACAAATCTGTTCATATATATGTATGTATACACACACACATATGATTTCCCATTAAGTAGCACGTACAATCAAGTAAATGCTAATCACTGTAATAACTTAGCTATTAAAAAGGTGGAGAAGGCTGAGGTTGACCAGTACATGCTTGACTGCCATGTAACAGGCCCTGGGTTCAATTCTCAAAATCTTTGAATTTAATATTGGAAACAATATTAAGACTAAGTTCTCATTAGTGATTTTGTTAATTCCTCAATCTTATTGGAGAAAAAATCCCCATCATTTCTGAGACTATTGATTACTTTGGTATTTTGTAAGAGTCATATGTTCCTGGTTCATCTCCTAGGCAAAGTATTTAAAGACCCAACTTGGATTTTACTGTCCCTTTCTTCTCTCTCTCTCTCTCTTTCTCTCTTCTTCTTCTTCTTCTTCTTTCTTTCTTTCTTTTTTCTTTCTTTCTTTCTTTCTTTCTTTCTTTCTTTCTTTCTTTCTTTCTTTCTTTCTTTCTTTCTTTCTTTCTCTTTCTTTCTCTTCCTCCCTCCCTCCTTCCCTGTCTCTCTCTCTTTCCTTCTTCCTACCTTCCTTCTTTTTTTTTCTTTTTCTGTCTAGATGCAGCAATCCAATTTGTCCATTTACTGAGCTATTCAAGATTAACAACACAGATGCAAAGAAGATGCAGAGTTTACTCACTGATTAATAAAATTCAAGGATAATATTTAACCTACAAACAGTTCAAGAAAACAAGAGAGAAACCAAAGATTCCTGAGGGAGACTTGGCCAAGGAGTGAAGGGTGAACTTGCAGGGTAAGAACACACAGGCTAACAAGCAAATGGTTAATCAGGAAATGTATATTTGTGAGGCTTGCTGTTGTCTTTCCCATTTCCCCAAGAAAACTGCCCAACCTTGAGACCGCTCCCTGCCTACTTTTCTTCTGTTTTTTTTTTCTCCCCTTACACAGATATTCTAAATAAAATTCTTAAAGTTCTCACTTTCAATGCCACTCCTAGGAGTCTCTGCAAAACTCCTGGTCGAAATAACTGCTCTGGTCCTCTCGGTGTTTGAAAGAAGTTTCATCTCCAAGTACTCTTCACTTTCTACACCACCTTGGCCACATGCTGTGGCAGAGTGCAAATTTAGACACACATGAAAGTTTCCCCCTTTTATAATATTCAAGTCTTTTTGATGTTTTAAAGAAACAAAATATTCAGATAAAAATCAGTGAAATATGAAACATGTTAAAGATGGGTGTTCTATAGAAATTATTCTGCCAGAAAAGTAATTCACCCATTAGAAGAGATAAATCTCACATAAAATTAATAAAAGTCATGGATATTATTTGATAACTCAACTAAATGAGGCAAATGAAGCATGTGGATATTTGAAAATATTGAATTGCTTGCTGATTTGACATAAATAACTGACACCAAGAGAGATAAAATAAAACTCATGATATGCTAGTATAATGAAAATATTAATGACAAGAGGGTAATGATGTCATTAATTCAGAAAACACTGAAAGTTAACCACTACATAGTGTCTTTATATAAAGCTAAATATTCTTTGAAATCTTAGAGTATGTGCTAAAGACATTTTACAAATATTTCCCCAGATTTTATATAACTTAAAAATTTACATGACATCACTAATGGTGAAATCAGAAGAAAATATTCTAAATTGTACCAATAAAAAATTTTAATAAAACTTACTCTTTTCATACCAAATTATCAAAGACTATATTTCACACAGTTGTCAAAAAAGTATTATAGGGTTTCATTCAGAAACTAACACAGTGTAGTAGTTTCTGTCCCTGAACTACCTATATACAGAAAGGACATAGTCATATCCACTCTACATTCTAATAGGCACAAAAAGGTTCCTTGAAGGCAAAACAGCACCACATCATTATTCAGTAACAGATGTTTTCACTGAGCTTATTTGTACATTTTAGGTACATCTTACATTCGCATTCATCATTGAGAATTTGTACCTGTACATGATATATCTTGATTTTTATTTTTTTCCTCTCCCCATATTCTCCCTTCAACCTCTCCTTCACATATACATTAGCTTTGTTTGTTTTTTCTTTTTGCCTTCAATTTTTTTTCTTCACTTTTTTAAATTTGAATTTTATCGCTACATTATATATACACATCATGATCACACACAATATTGAGAATGTGTACTAGCATATGACACAATTTCATTCTCATTTTTCCCATTCCACCACCCACCATAACCCCCCATATACATAAGCTTTGTTTCCATTTTTTTATTACCATCATATTTTTCTTCCCCTTGTTACTTACCCCTAAACCCCACTTCCCTTTGAATATTTTCTATTTCACAATATCTATCATATATTCTAGAGCTCATTTAAACAGCAACAAATGCTGGCAAGGGTGTGAGGAGGAAGGAACTCTTCTCCACTGTTGGTGGGAATGTAGACTGGTACAACCACTATGGAGATCAGCATGGAGATTCCTCAAAAAACTGGGATTAAAGATCCCATTTGACCCTTCTATTCACCTGCTAGATATGTATACGAAAGAATTAAAAGATTAGTATCACAGAGACATATGTGCACCCATGTTCACAGCAGCTCAGTCTGTGATAGCTAAACCTTGGAAACCACCCTTTTCCCAGTCTCCAAACTGGAGACTGAATAAAGAAGGTGTGTTTTTTCTATAAAATGGAGTATGACTCTGCCTTAAAAGAATGATAAATTTGCTGGGCGTGGTAGCTCACGGTTAATCCCAGCACTCGGGAGGCAGAGACAGGAGGATTGCTGAGTTCAAGGCTTGCCTGGACTACATAGTGAGCTCAGAGCCAGCCTGAACTACAAAGCAAGACCCTGTCTCAAAAAAATAAAAAAAGAATGATA
>PVIC010050628.1:0-12758 GCA_004025085.1 Thryonomys swinderianus
AAGGGGGACAGTGGATGGGGTGTCAGCAGCTGTCCCTCTGCTCTGCTGGAGTGCTCTACCGGTGGTGGTCCCGTGTTCCTCGGCTCTCCTAGCCCTAGAGTGAAGTGTTGAGGTCTAGGAGTGAATGAGGGAGACTGGGGTGAAGGCTGGAGGGCTTCAGGCCTTTGGGTGTCAGCGTTGAGTTTTCCTGGTTTTGTGACCTTGGACCTTTAACTGCCTGGGCATCTTTGTACAGTGGGGAAACAGCCAAACTGAGACTGTCTCAGTACATGCGTATCAGTCCTTTTATTTTCAATAGTAAGCCACTCGTCCCTTCATACTAAACACAGGCCCTGGGTCCATCCCAGGAGTCGCTAAGAACCCCCAGCCCTCCCTGAGCCTCGCATCTGGGAGGCTCACCAAGCCGGATGCACGACTTCACAGCCCTTCAGAGGCCTGCGGCGCTCCAGATCCGCAATCAGCCTTCTTCCCATTTTTGAGCGGCGTCCACATGAGCCAATCAGGTTAGGCTAGGTCAGTCAGTCAGCCAATGGGGAGACTGCATCCGGGTCCAGTGTCCGGAAAAAAGGCAGGGGGTGGGGCCTTGAGGTAAGGCTTGAGGAGCGGGCGAATCTGCGAATGGGCGGCAGGGCCCGCCTTCCGGGGGCGGGCGCTAGTGGACGAGGTGGCGTTGGCGCAGGCTCGAGGCGACCTCGCAGACTTGAGGAGGCGGTAGGCCGCGCGGTGGCTGGGGCGGTTCGGGCCTAGTCGGAGCTAAGGTGCAGAGGGGCTCCGGCCTAGACCGGCGGGCTGGGTGGCGCGCAGACAACGGCCCGGGGGCCCTTGGGGTACTGGGAGGGGGGCTGGAGAAGGTGAAGGAGGGATCTTCTGGAGAACCGCAGAGCTGACTGGGCCTGTGAGGGGCGTGGTGGCCTCAGAGATAGAGTTGGGACCTTCTGGGTGGGGATCACTTGAGGGAGGGGCTCTGTCTGCGTGCTGGGTGTGAAGGTCGGTGCCCGAGTCTTGGTGGCGGTGTTTGCGGGTGAGGTCTTTGCTAGAGGGTAGGAGACGCTAATCTTGCTAGGACAGTGGAGGTCAGCGGCACCCGAAGTGGACTAGCAGAACCAGACATGGAGGCACAGGCCTGTCAGCCTAGCACTGTGGGGGTGAGTCAGGACGATCCCTGCGAGTTGGAGGCCAGACTGGGCTATGCAGAGTTACATAGCAAGTACCTTTCTCATACAAAAACCAAAACAGCACAGAACCAGGAAGCTTGCAGCCTGGCTTGTTGTAAAATAGCTGTCCTGTCGACTCATGCCTGTTTTATCAGCGCTCTGGGAGGCTGAGGCAGGAAGCTTGCAGGTTCAAGCCAAGTCTAGGCAACTTAGTGACCCACTAAATGAAGGGCCTCCGAGAGGAGTTTTTTTGTTCTGAGACAGTCTCTCATTTGTGGGTCAGTCTGGCCTGGCCTTGTGCTCACAGTTATCCTCCCGCCCCAGCCCTGTGCGCCACCTCGGCTGGCTTCTTGGGGGAAGTGTGAACTTCAGGTAGGAGTAGTGTGTTTGGTGAGCAGGTGTCTGTTTAGTAGGAGAAATGAGCTCTCACCCCCTGCTTTCTCTCCCTCTAGGACTACCGTGACTGTGCGCAACTTTTGCTGGAGTAGAAGCTGCTGGCCAGCAGGCGGGTGGCCACCATGTCCACCTTCCGGCAGGAAGATGTGGAGGACCACTATGAGATGGGGGAGGAGCTGGGCAGGTGAGCTTGGGGTTTGTGAATAGCACTTGTCCCTGTCCACATACCCCGCAGAAACGAGTCAGGTTGTGTGCTAGAAAGTAAGTTTGGTCTTTGGAGCCAGACAGACCTGGTTCTCAGTGCGCTCTTATGTCCGTGTTTGAGATGCAGAAAAACCATGTGGCTTGCATACATATGGCTCGTAATATGAAGCCTGGCATCAAGTGGAGGGAGGTCCCTGCCAGCTGTGTGTTCTCCCTTTCTAGTCCTCTTTGTGGGGACCTGGAGCTTTCACATCTCTTGGCTCTTGCCTGAGCTAGTTTTTAATCACCCGGCTTCCTTCTAGCTAGGAAGGGCACCGCCTTCCTCCCTGGGGCCTGGAAGGTGCCCCACCCCCACGCTGGGCCCCCAGACTGGCCAGGCCCCTCTCAGCCCGTCCTTTTTCTGTGGAGCCTCAAACCTTATTTGGCAAGTTGCTGCTGTGAGGCTGTCTGGAACCGCTGGCTGCCCCATGATGTCACCCGAAGGGAATGTAAATAGCTGAGCCGGCCTCTGCTGTCGAGTGTGGTTCTCTGTAGCTCATTCCCCCTGGGGATCCTGAGGTGCTCTAAGAATTTCCTCCTTTGGGTGCTGGGGAACACAGACCCCACCACCCCACCTGAGAAACCCTGTGCTTTATTGTTTGAAATGTGTTAGGGGCTCCAGTCTGGAATTGACTCAGCAGAAGTCAATGAAATTCAATCTAAATGAATCACCCTTTAGTGTTCACGGGGATTGGCACCTGGGCTCCTGAGAGTCCCGGCATTTTTTTTTCTTTTTTTTTTTTGAGACAGGGTTTCACTTTGTGGTTCAGGCTGGCCCTGAGCCCACTATGTAGTGCAGGCAAGCCTTGAACTCAGCAGTCCTCCTGCCTCTGCCTCACGAGTGCTAGGATTACAGGTTTGAGCCACTATGCCCAGCACTGGGGTATGTATGTTACTGATTGCTGGTGGGTGTGAGTCACCATACCCCGTATTGTATGTGGTTACCGGGATCAAACCAGTTGCTTGCTAAGCAGGTGCTGGAACCACTGAGCCAAATTTCTGGCCCCAGCCTATTATGATTTTAAAACAGGGTCTAAATCCCCTAGGGCTGGAGATTTAGCTCAGGTGGTTCCGTGCCTATCTTGGAAGCACAAGGGCCCAAGTTCAATCCCTGGTACCACAAAAAAAAAAAAAAAAAAAAAAAGGGTCTGGGCTGGGGATTTAACTATGGTTCCAGCATCTATCTGCCTCACAAGCACAAGGTCCTGAGTTTGATCTCTGGTACCACACACCACAATGCTGGGCGTGGTAGCTCACAATGGTAATCCCAGCACTCAGGAGGCAGAGGCACAAGGACTGCTCTGACTTCGAGGCTTGCCTGGGCTACATAGTGAGTTCAGGGCCAGCCTGGACTACAAAGCAGGACCCTGTCTGAAGGGAAGAAAATAAATAAATAAAAGGGTCTCACTAAGTTTCTCAGATTGGACTCAGATTTGTGTTTGTCCTGCCTTAGCCTCCCAAACAGCTGGGCTCACAGGTGTGCATCACTGCATCCAGCTGGTTTAATGCTAACAAGAGTTTAATTTTGGGGTGGGAGACACTGGGGTAGAACCCAGGCCTCATCCTTGCTAAGTACATGCTCTCCCACTGAGCCACAGCTCCCACTCCCACCTGGATCTTTTGGGTGGTGTCTGGCTTGTTTAACAGTGCAGCACTTCGCCCTGTTTCCTCAGCCTCGGCTGTGCTCCATCTCCTCAGGTGGGCACACGCTCCCGGGGCCAACCCGATAGGCTCAAGTGTTTTTCTTCACCTACCAATTACTTTTGTACTTGGAAAGCTTAGAACGGTTTGTGAGTTTTTTTTTCTGTTTTTCCTTTTTGTGGGTGCTGAGAATGGAACTCAGGACCTTGTTCATGCTGGACAAGTGCTCCACCCTGAGCAGAGTGCATTTTTAAACTGTTGGGGAGAAAGAGGAGAAACAGTTCCATTTTGTGACATGTTTACATGGATGGAAAATGTCCTCTTCATTGTGCACAGTGGAAGTGAAAGATTAAGGAAGCAGAGGGCGTGAAGGACACAGGCCCTTCCATAGCTCCTTGTGGATCCAGCTAAGGAGCAGGCACTACGGCTACTGACTGGGCCAAAAAGCTGCCAGCGTTCACAGGCTGGGCCTTTAAAGCTAAAGTTCGCCAACCCCAGCAGAATCTGGAGGTTCCTTCCCTCCGAAGCCTGTGTGGTGGGACCTCCCTGCTCTCCTCCTGCCGGCAGGGCCGAGGGAGTCAGACTCAGCGTGGGGTTCCTCTCATCTTGCTTGGGGGGGCTGCCTTGCTCCTGTTAATACTGTGGAGAACTGAACATGGTCCTTGGGCCACTGGGCCAGAGACCCTGGCCTTCCCGCTTCATACCAGATGCAGTGTGGCCCCAGGGTGACGGCCACAGATGTTCCCAGGCGTGTTTGGAATGGGGAAGCGTTGCTTCTGGTTGGCAGCTTTTATTCTCCCGCACTGAGGATGGAACCTAGGGCCTTCACACAGAGGCCCATCCCCAGCCCCCTTTGTTTTTTATTCTGAGACAGGCTGCTGCTGAGTCGCTAAGTTGCCCAGGGAGGGCAGAGCATGTGGTCCTTGTGCCTCCGCCCCAGGGTGTCACTGAGGAGGGCCCCAGTGAGGCCATCTCCCCAGCACAGGTTCACACTGCGTCTGCTGCTGACGGCACTTCCCGTTTGTCCTGGCGGGCTGCGTCTCACCTCAGCGTGGGTCACCCACATCTTTTCTGTCCGGCCAGCTCTGCCCATCGGTTTGTGGTGTTTGGACTGAGGCCTGAAGTCGTGGCTGGAGGGTCCGTGGGAGGGCGGCTTTCGGGGAGGGCTGTGCAGCCTCCAGAGTGGGGGAGAGGGTCCCAGTGAACCCGAGCGCCAAGCAGCACCTCCTGGAAGAAGGGGATTGACTGCGTTTCCAGCTACTGCTTAGCTGTCTTTGACCCTGCTCAGACCTTGGCCCTGGTCAGTGTGGGCCTCAGAAGTCCAAGACGGTCAGACAGACCGACAGACACGTTCTTCCCAGCAGGAGTCCAGAGCCACACGGATGGGTTGGTCACTCTGGGCCAGGAGGTTTAGTTCTCCCGCCAGCCGTGTCCCCCCATTCTTTCCTGGGGCCCGGGGGGAGCATAACGGGAGTCGCTAGGACGAAGGGGTCTTTGAGCGGGAGCTGAGCACCTGGCTGGCAGGGACAGGCGCTTCTGGGACTCTGGAGCCAGTGGTGTTCGGCTGCAAGATTTCCGTGGTTCTGGGTTCAAACCCCAGGCTTTGGCATTTGAGCTATATTCCCTATTCCTTTTTTTGAAGACAGGGTCTCACTGTGTAGTCCAGACTGGCCTTGAACTCACTGTGTGCCCCAAGCTGGCCTCAAACTTGTGTCGCTCCCCCTGCTTCAGCTTCTCGAGTGCTGGGATTCCAGGCTGGGGCGGCACAGCGTGGTCCCAGGGTTGGCTCTTGCTTGTCCCAGGTATCTGTGTGACATGGGCAGCCACTTGTCTTTCAAGTCTACGGTGGGGATACGGTGACGCTTGCCTTGTAAGATGACAGGAAAGAGCTTACAGAGGGCCTGATTCCAAATGTCCAGAGGTGGGCAGTGTGGAGAGGGTGTGTAGCTCAGCGCTGTCCTCTTGCACTTCTAGCTGCCGGGCCAGGCTGGGGTCTCAGATCATGGCAGAGCTTTGCATCCCCTTAGCCTGATTACTCCGCTGTGGCGACCGGGACCAGGAGGCGGAACAGAGCCGTGCGGCTCCGGCTCTGGGGCTCGGCATACAGGCTTCTTTCTTCCCAGCTGGGATTTGCACTGTGGCCTCAGGGAGGCAGTCAGTCCACGGGCTGGGAGTCGCTGGGCTTCCAGCCGTGTTGCTACGTCATCGGCGGCATCTTTGTTAGCTGAGACCATCGCAGATGGGGGCGGCCCCGCAGCAGGATTGGCCACCTGTAGAAGTCCAAGGGCAGAGTGTGGGCAGGGGCTGAGGCCTCTGGGGGCCGCTGGATGTCTTCTCCCTGTGTCCCCATTTCCTCTTCAAAGGCCGTCAGATTAGAAGACGGCCCATCCCGAGAGCCTCCCTTTATGTTCCCCTGAACTCCTACCTTCCCCTTCTTTGTCATTATTCTGTTTCTGATTGTATTTTTCACCCTGGGGGGTTGGATGAACCGAGGGCCTTCGTGCTACCCTACATCCAGCGTTTTTTGGGGAACAGGTCTCTGAGTCACTGAATCGCCCAGGCGGTTTCACCCTGCAGTGCTCCGGCCTCCTGGAGTGTGGGGGTCCCGCGTGCCCCCACTGCAGCCCGCTCCTGTGCTCTCTAGTTGTGCTTGAAGTGAGGCTGGAGGGGTGGAGTCCACATGACTAGCCTTTGATGTCACCACAGGAGTCCTGAGGGAGGTGACCGGAGGCAGAGGGGAGAAGGGAGGTGTATTTCCAGGTGGGGGCCTGAGCAAGGCTGCTCCTCCCAAGGCTCTGGGAAAACCTGTCCATCCGTTGGTCCGTCTGTCTGTCCTGGCTCCAAGAGGCACCCAAAGCCCTCAGCTTGTGGCACCTTCCCCCATCTACAGAGGCAGCAGCAGGGTCTTGGCCTCTCGGGCCTCTGTCTGTGTCTTCCTGTCCCCGCTGTGGCACTGCAGACGGCACGCTCTGAGCCCTCTGGTCGCTGCCTGCCAGGCGCCCCTCCTTACTGTCCCCCTCAGGCCTCAGGCCTGGCCTTTGCCCCCTTCAGAAGCCTGCCTGTCCCCACCCTCCCTCTCTAGTGCTTTCTGGGTCTCACAGTCTCTTTTCTCCTGGCCACCTGGTGCCACCACCTGCCTAGAATTTGCCTCTTGGAACTCATTCTCCACCTGGTGTCTCCTCCCTCCAGTGTAGGTCGCTTCCAGATGAGGGTCCTCTCCCCACTTTGCCAGCGTATCAGAGAGGCTAAGAGCCACGTCTTACTTGTCTCGTGGCTGAGACAAAATTCTCAACACCCACAAGTTAAGGAAGGAAAGGTTTATTTAGCTCAGTTGGTACAGTTTTCACTCCAGTTGACTGGTTCCAAGATAGGGTGGCATCGCAGAGGAGAAACAGTTCAAGGCAAATTGGTAGGAGGCAGTGGAACAGCAACCAGCAGCCCCCTCTCCCTTTTGCCCCTTCTAGGCCACCCGCCTTTTGGGTGGTGCTACGCCATCCAGGGTGGGCCTTCCCTTTATCCACACACCCAGAACTGTGTCAAACCAATCAGTGGACTAGTCCTGTGCCTTTAACCCCTGCATCACACACCTAGATCTGGCCACCTTGGGAAGAAGCTGCACCTGTGCCGTCATGAAGTTTTGGGGAGACATAAGATCCAAGCTGTAACATTGAAGTGTAGCTCTTTGGGAGGCTGAAGCAGGAGGACTGAAAGTTTGAGCTCAGCCTAGACAACCTAACAACTTAGACTCTGCCTCAAAACAAAAAAATTTAAAAAAGGGCTGGAGACGTAGCTCAGTGTGAAGGTCCTGGGTTCCATTCCAGATCCTGCAGAAAATGAAATGACTGTTGGGTGTGGTGGCTCACGCCTGTAATCCTAGCACTCGGGAGGCAGAGGCAGGAGGATTGCTGAGTTTGAGGCTTGCTTGGGCTACACACACAGTGAGCTCAGGGCCAGCCTACACTACAAAGCTGAGCAGAAGTGCATGGACTAGAAAGAAGCCCCTCTGTCCCTGCCCTTGGGGGTGTGATGTTGGCAGTGGCCGTGGGCCAGAGCCCTCTCAGATGAGCAGGCGGTGTGGACCTTTCTGAGACCCCCACGGCTGGCCTGCACATCCAGCTTCCCAACTAAGGTGCTCTCCTGAGGCTTCATTGGGGCTCCCGCAGAGCTGGGGTTCAGAGACTGAGACCAGCTCCCCGATTGGGTCACCCGCACCGGTCTGCTCTGCTAAAGGTTCATAGCACCTGTCTGGCGCCCCTGGGAATGCACGGCCTCTGGGGATATTGTGGGTCTACAGCTTCAAGCTGTTAGCTGGATGTACGTGTCACAGAGTGCGTCCTCCCGGGTGGCTTTTCCTGGCTGGACAGAAGGAGCCACCCACATGCTCTTCATGGCCATACAGTTCCCTGGGTCGACCCTCATCCTTCCTTGTTCATCCTCATTTGGAACATTCCCTCTTTGATGTGGTTTTTCTATTTTTGGGTTGGTTTTTCTGAGGTAGGGCCTTGCTATATAGTTTGGGCTGACCTTGAACTAGTTAGGCAGCAGAAGCTGGCCTTGAACTTTGTGGCATCCCTCCTGCCTCAGCCTCCTTAGTGCTAGGAGACGGGCACCGCAGAGATGCCCAGTGTCCACACAGTCCCTGGGGACTGGGGTGACGTGTCTGGGTCAGCGGGGGCCGTGCATCTGGTAAGGATTAGGGCTGAGTGTTGGGTAGGGCTCATCCAGACAACGACCAAGTCCCAATTCCCCTCCCTCCCGGTTTGTCCCCTCAGCGGCCAGTTCGCCATTGTACGGAAGTGCTGGCAAAAGGGCACAGGCAAGGGCTACGCGGCCAAGTTCATCAAGAAGCGGCGCCTGTCATCCAGCCGGCGCGGGGTGAGCCGGGAGGAGATCGAGCGCGAGGTGAGCATCCTGCGGGAGATCCGGCACCCCAACATCATCACGCTGCACGACGTCTTCGAAAACAAGACGGACGTGGTGCTCATCCTCGAGCTGGTCTCGGGCGGCGAACTCTTCGACTTCCTGGCCGAGAAGGAGTCACTGACGGAGGACGAGGCCACGCAGTTCCTCAAGCAGATCCTGGACGGCGTCCACTACCTGCACTCCAAGCGCATTGCCCACTTCGACCTCAAGGTGAGCCAGGGGGCTGCCCGGCCCGGAGCTGCCGCCGTGTCCCTGTCCTGAGGGCACGAGCCACAGAGCCCCCCGTCCCCCGCAGCCGGAGAACATCATGCTTCTGGACAAGAATGTGCCCAGCCCGCGCATCAAGCTCATCGACTTCGGCATCGCCCACAAGATTGAGGCTGGCAACGAGTTCAAGAACATCTTTGGCACCCCTGAGTTTGTAGGTGAGGCCTGGAGGGGTGGGAGGGTACACAGGGCGTGACGGGGACGCAGGCTTGGGGCTGTCCCGCCCTGGCCCTGCGGGCCACCGTGCAGCCAGGATCACAGCCCGTGTCCCTCCGTCTCTGCAGCTCCCGAGATTGTCAACTATGAGCCGCTGGGCCTGGAGGCGGACATGTGGTGAGTCCCCGGGTCCCTGCTGCGCCGGTGGCCAGGGCTGCGCTCCCCAGCTGGCCGTCCTGGCTGTGGCCTGCTGCTGACCCCTCCTTGTGTCTCCCTAGGAGCATTGGCGTCATCACCTACATCCTGTGAGTACCTGGAGGGTCCGGGTGCTCAGAAGTCCCCAGCTCGCACGTGTAGCCGCCAGAGGGATGAGCAAGGGGAGCAGCAGGCGACTGGCTACGGCCACACGCCCTGTGCATCCAGGGGAGGGACACCGGCCCTTGGCTCCCCCAGCTGGGGCCCGTGGCCTCCCTCAACCTCACGGCCTGCGGAGATGGGTCCAGGCAGTTTTATGGGTTTTCCCTAATTCTGCTGTAACCCGGGGGTGAAGAGAGCTGGAAACAGTCCCAGCCTTCCTCCCCTCCTTGACCTGTCCCCGCCTGTTACTGGCTCCTGCCAATGCAGTCTGGGGTGATGTGAAGATGTCCTCCCAGCACTGCCCTTGGGCCCAGCACACCCTGCTGACATCCTCCTCCCAGCCCAAACCCACCTGACACTGGACATTTGGTGCCTGGAGACAGTTCCATAGCCCTTGCCGGCAGTGACCTGGACTCACAGGCACTGTGTAGCTCTTTCTTTTTTTTTGTTTTGTTTTGTTTTTGTTTTTTTTGAGACAGAGTCTCGCTTTGTAGTTCAGGCTGGCTCTGAGCTCACTCTGTAGCCCAGGCAAGCCTCAAACTCAGGAATCCTCCTGCCTCTGCCTCCCGAGTGCTGGGATGACAGGCGTGAGCCACCACCCCCTGTGGTGCTGATTGCTGGTGGGCGAGAGTCACCACACCCAGCATTGTTATGTGATTACCGGGGATCAAACTCAGGACCTTGTGCTTGTGAGGCAGGCGCTGGAACCACTGAGCTAAATCTCCAGCCCCTGTGTAGCTTTTATAGCACATCCCAGCCAGGACTCCCCGGATGTCGCCTTGCGGGTAACCTGGCCCCATGGGATGGCGCTGCCTCCTCCCAGCACAGTAGGTGGGCAGGCTCATGACGGGGACGTGCTGCGACTGTCCACAAAGTGTCCGTCTATTTTTCGGATGCTGTTAGTGAATGCTTGGGGGAGACCTTGGGACCCTCTTGGGGATGTGCCCAGCTGGGGGCCCTGGGGAGGGGCAGGAGTGACTCTGGCACCCCACCAGCCCATCCTCTGAATGGCCTACCACGGGCACAGTGAAGTCAGAGGGAGCCACGGCGTGGTGCCCTGACTGCGCCCCTGGCCATCCTGCAGTCTCAGTGGGGCGTCCCCGTTCCTGGGCGAGACCAAGCAGGAGACGCTGACCAACATCTCCGCCGTGAACTACGACTTCGATGAGGAATACTTCAGCAACACCAGTGAGCTGGCCAAGGACTTCATCCGCCGGCTGCTGGTCAAGGACCCCAAGTATGGGGGACACCGGGGGTGGGGTGGGGGTTGTCAGCCACCCCGGGCGGAGCAGGAGCCGGCTTGGCTTCCACTTCTGACCAGAGATGAAAAGCTGCCAGCTGTGGTTGTTTACACCACACATATTTATATATAAAACTTATTTCCTGATCCTATGGGTAAACCCTAGGGTTCTACACTGAGCCATATCCTCAGCCCTTTTGTTTGAGACAGGGTCTCGCTTTGTAGTTCAGGCTGGCCCTGAGCTCACTACGTAGCCCAGGCAAGCCTCGAACTCAGCAATCCTCCTGCCTCTGCCTCCCAAGCACTGGGATTACAGGTGTGAGCCACCATGCCCTGGCATTGTGGTGTGTGGTACTGATTGCTGATGGGCGTGAGTAACCATGCCTGGTATTGTATTTAGTTACTGGGATCGAACTCAGGGCCTTGTGCTTGCGAGGCAGGTGCTGGAACCCATCCCCAGCCCTTTTTTCAAAATGTTTGATTTTTGTAGATTTTTTTTTTGCAGTACTGGGGATTGAAAAAAAAATTTTTTTTTTTTTTTTTTTGAGACAGGGTCTTGCTTTGTAGTTCAGGCTGGCTCTGAGCTCTCACTATGTAGCCCAGGCAAACCTCAAACTCAGCAATCTGCCTGTCTCTGCCTCCCGAGTGCTGGGATGACAGGTGTGAGCCACCGCGCCTGGCAAAAATGTTTAATTTTGAGTCAAGGTTTCACAAGCTGGGCTCAACTCAGTCACCATCCTGCTTCAGCCTCCGTGAGTTGGGATCATGGATATGCACCAACACATTCAGCTCTGTACCTTAATGTTTTCAAGAAATTTAAATTCTTTGCCAGCATTTCAGATAGTTTTGTGTAGATTCCTAGATGACTGCATTTTCCTAGAACCCAGGACCCGGCCACACGGACCCGAGTGGCTCTTGGTGCCAGTGCCCTCCCTGGCCCCACCCTCCGGGGGGGTGCGTCAGTGTGGGGCCCACCTGAGGCCCAGGTCTGCTAATCAAAGCCCAGACTCACTGAGACCCGAGCCCCACAGACCCTGAGAAGGAAGCAGCCACCTGGGTGTCTGAGCTGGGTGGGGGTGACTTCGGGGTCAGGGTCCCATGCACAGGGGCCTGCTGGGGATCCACTCACAGTGGGGGTGCCCTGGGTCCTCCATGTGACTCCGGGGGTTCTTCCAGGCGGAGAATGACCATCGCCCAGAGCCTGGATCACTCCTGGATCAAGGTGAGGACCGGAGGCTAGGGCTGTCCCGCTGCCCTGCCTTTGCGCGGCGGGGTGGGGTGCCTGGGAGGACACCGGAGAGTGGCCCGTGCAGCGGGTCTGGTGGGCCACTGTGAGTGCTCTCGGGAGATGCCACAAGCAGACGTCCTCCACGTCCCCACAGGCCATCCGGCGGCGGAATGTACGCAGCGAGGACAGTGGGCGGAAGCCGGAGCGGCGGCGCCTGAAGACCACGCGGCTGAAGGAGTACACCATCAAGTCGCACTCCAGCATGCCGCCCAACAACAGCTACGCCAGCTTTGAGCGCTTCTCGCGTGTGCTGGAGGAGGTGGCAGCGGCCGAGGAGGGCCTGCGCGAGCTGGAGCGCAGTCGGCGGGTGTGTCGCGAGGACGTGGAGGCGCTGGCAGCCATCTACGAGGAGAAGGAGGCCTGGTACACGGAGGAGCGGGACAGCATCGGCCAGGACCTGCGGCGGCTGCGGCAGGAGCTGCACAAGACGGAGGCGCTGCAGCGGCAGGCACAGGAGGAGGCCAAGGGTGCGCTGCTGGGGGCCAGTGGGCTCAAGCGCCGCTTCAGCCGTCTGGAGAACCGCTACGAGGCGCTGGCCAAGCAGGTGGCGTCCGAGATGCGCTTTGTTCAGGAGCTGGTGCGGGCGCTGGAGCAGGAGCGGCTGCAGGGTGGGGAGTGCGGCCTGCGCTAGGGACAGGGACTGGGCAGGGAGCCCGGGCCAGCAGGCTGTTGGTCTCTGTGGCGCCAGGGACTCCCTGGAGGAGGCTCCAGGCTGGCAACAAAGGGGGCACTGGCACGCTCCAGCCTCTGCCTCCTGAGTTCCAGCAGCTCCCTGGCCAGGTGTGGGGTGAAGAGGTACTGCCAGCCCTTGCCTCCTGACCCCCAGGAGTGCCTGAGGAGGCCCTGCGGTGACCTCAGCCATGCCCACATGCCACTTCCTGATGGCATCCCCACACCTCAGCCTGCGGCGGCTGCCAACCCTCCTCCAGGGTGGCCTTCCGCCTCCATCTCCTGTGTGCCACAGGGGACATGAGGAGCCATAGTTTGTCCCTTATTCCAGAGGACCCAAGCAGAAGCACCTAGCCCGCTTGCCAGGTCCAGAGACCCTCTGGGACGTGCTGCCCTGGGCTGCCACCTGGTCTGGCAGGGTCGG
>PVIC010050629.1:0-13872 GCA_004025085.1 Thryonomys swinderianus
TGGTGTTTGAGTTTCAGTTTGCCCTATTTCCCTTTTCTCTGAATTTCCCTGTGGTGGTGATCTTTGTGTCTGGTTTTTTGTGTATTTTCCCATTTCTACTCTTTCATTGTTTTTAATGCTCTTCTTTGTCTGATGACAGGGCAATGTTTGTTGCAGGTCTCTTTCTATTATCTGGGGCCCTTTGGAAGCAGCACTTTCCCCTTTCAAGGGGGTCCTCCTTGAATCTGTAATAACCCTTGAGAGTTCTCACTCCTGACACATCATGGTAGATATTTGAGCAGAACAATCACATCATGTTTGTTACCATAATACAATAAATGCCAATATAAGTATTAAACACAGTAAATAAGATAAAAAGGTTTGTTAGATTCTATACTGGATACTTTGAGCTTATGAGTTACCTCTATGTCTGACTCCTCACTGCACAGCTCCGGGATACAGTGGGCTGGTGGGCGGCCTTCAGTCCCCTGGAAATGGACTGCACCCTGCAGCCGGGTCCGCTTGCTGCTCCCTCAGTCCGCCGGAAGCAAGGCACGGCAGGGCCGTATCCACTGGGTCCGGTCTGCCCGCCGCTGGTCCCTCAGTCCGCCAGAAAACAGGGCACAGCGGGGCCCGGAGCTGCTGGGTCCAGTCCGCCCACCACTGGTCCCTCAGTCTGCTGGAAACACGGCACGGCGGGGCCCGGAGCTGCTGGGTCTGGTCCGCCCGCCGCTGGTCCCTCAGTCCACTGGAAACACGGCACGGTGGGGCGCACAGCTGCTGGGTCTGGTCCGCCCGCCACTGGTCCCTCAGTCCACTGGAAACAAGGCACGGCGGGGCCCGGAGCTGCTGGGTCCGGTCCGCCCACCACTGGTCCCTCAGTCCGCTCTTTTTTTTTTTGCTTTTTGAGACAGGGTCTCGCTTTGTAGTTCAGGCTGGCCCTGAGCTCACTATGGTGCCCAGGCAAGCTGCCGCGAACTCAGCAATCCTCCTGTCCCTGCCTCCCGAGTGCTGGTATCAATTACATTTTATTTTCCTTGGATAAAATTCATCCTAGAGCTCTTGCAAAGGGCTTGATTTAGACTCAAGATCCTCCTAAGGCATACCACCTACCTGTTACCCAAAATTCCTATCATTTCACTTCTGTATGTATTCCCGTGACATCTTTCTTCATTTTATTCCATATTTTGGTGGCACACATCCTCTAGTAACTTCTCCAGAAAAGATGAATGGGACCTAAGTTTTTTGAGATGTAACATTTCTTTTTTTTTTTTTTTTTTTTTTTTTTTTGAGACAGGGTCTCGCTGTGTACTTCAGGCTGGCCCTGAGCTCACTATGTAGCCCAGGCAAGCCTCGAACTCAGCAATCCTCCTGTCTCTGCCTCCCGAGTGCTGGGATGACAGGTGTGAGAGATGTAACATTTCTAAGCACATCTTGAGCCGGGGACTTAGCTCAGGTGGTTCCAGTATCTGCCTCAGAAGCACAAGGTCCCAGGTTTGATCTTTTGTACAAAATTTTTTTTAAAAAAGGAATCTAAGTACATCTTTATTCTGTGTTTGTACTTTACTATTTGACTGATGCAGTGTTATTCCAGGTTAAAAATCAGTTGTTCTCAGAATTTTGAGCATTGTTCTTTTGTCTTAAAGCTTCCAATATCTCTGTTAAATAATCTGTTACATTTCTGGTTCTCCACATCCAGTTCTCACAAAAGATTTTGAATAAAAATTTTCCTCTCTAGAATTTTTAGGACCTCCATTTTATCACATTGTTCTTGAATATTTTTCTTCCATTTATTAGTACATAAAAAGTCCTAAATATATTTAATCTTGGAAAAAGCTTTTTTATTAATTTTCCCTATTCTCTTCCTCTATGAGTCTTAGTAATCAAAAATTAGATTTCACATAAATATATTAATTTTCCAAACTTTCTTCTGTTTTCAATATGCTAGTTTCTGAAGTTTTTTTTAATTCACCTTTTATAGATTTCTTCAAATTACCTTATAATCATTTTATTTAAAAAATGTTTTGTTCTGGGTTTTTTTTTTTTTGGTTGGGTTTTATTTTCAGATAGGGTCGTTCTATGTCATTCAGACTAGCCTTCAACTCACTGTGTAGCCTAGACTGGTCTGGAACTTCCAATGATCCTCCTACCTCAGCCATCTGAGTGCAAAGATTACAGGTGTGCACCACCACGCCCCCCTTTCATAAAAATTTTAAGCATTACCTGCAAATAATACTGTAAGAATTTCTATTTCTCAATATTAATTTTCTATAGCTTTTTTTCTACATATGTCCCCTTCTTATTTAGCATCCTGTTCTTGTTTTATGCATACTGTGAATTCTCTTTTCCTATTTCCTAGGCACTGAAAGACCATTGGAAGCTTGTGGGTATTGAGAGCATTAAAATGATCCTTCCTTTATTGGAAATATCCCAAATTTAGTGTGCATTAGCTTTTTTCATTTGCTGTTCATATTCTCTAGTAAGGAATCCTCCAGTGTCTTACCAGGAGAGTATATATGCTGAGTGGCCAGCGTTCTGGAGCTGGACAGAGAGGGCTAAGATTTAACCACTCATTATGCAGACTTTTACTAGGTCCCTTGTCCTATACCTGATCCTTGTTTTGCTCTGTTTGGTGTCCCTAAGCCCAGATTCTCTTTAGTTTCTCTAGTAGAAAAAATGTTCTTTCCTGTGATTTTGGAGGAAATGATATCTACCTGGACAGTGTGAGGATGAAGATGTGGGAACTAACCTCTGTTTTCAGTTCCTTTCCTCATCCTTACTTTCCATGGTCCTTGCTCGTTCTAATTCCTATGCTTTTCTGAAATTTTATGAATGCTCCATATGTTGTAAGATTCTATATTCTTCATAGAAGGCCAGTCCAGCTAAGACAGTAGCTACTGTTTCCCGCAACTACATTATTATCCTCATTAATTAGTAACACATTTTTCCTTCAGTGGACTTCTGGAAATAGTCTGAGATTTATATTCGTTGCTAACTCATAATTTTAAAAGACATTTCTGAGCTGAGCATGGTGGTGAAAGCCTGTAATCTTGGCAGTCTTGGGGCAAGACAATTACCGTGAGTTCAAGGCCAGCCTCAGTGGGCTACATAGTGAGTTAAGGCCAGCCTGACTTTCATAGCAAGATCCTATCTCAAAAAAAAACCAAGAGGGGAGACATTTCTGCTTGCTTTTTTTTTTTTTTTTTTTTTTTTTTTTTTTTTTTTTTTTTTTTTTTTTTTGAGACAGGGTCTCGCTTTGTAGTTCAGGCTAGCCCTGAGCTCACTATGTAGCTCAGGCAAGCCTCGAACTCAGCAATCCTCCTGCCTCTGCCTCCCGAGTGCTGAGATTAGAGGCGTGAGCCACCATGCCCGGCACTGTGGTATGTGGTATTGATTGCTGGTGGGTGTGAATCTCCATGCCCAGCATTGTATGTGGTTACCGGGGATTGAACTCAGGACCTTGCGCTTGCGAGGCAGGCACCGGAACCACTGAGCTAACCCTCTGGCCCAACATTTCTGCTTTTGTAAAAATATTCCCAGTGAAAATGTTCTCATAGAACACTTAGAATAAGTATCACAGAAAAACATGATTGCTGGTGAGCTTCCAGCATCACAGTTGTTCAGCTATTCACTTAAAACATATTTTTGGATCACTAGTCATTCAGAACTAAAGATAAATGGATGAGCTAAACAGATATACTGTGTGCGTTAGATAGTCCATGTTTTCATGGAAAAAGAATAATAAATAAATACGTAAGATGTCACATGGTCATAAGTGCTAAGGAGATCACAGAACAAAGCTTCTCTACTTTGTTACTTCTTAATCTCTCTCTCATCAATAGAAGTCCTAGGATGTTTTTAAAAAACATCAGTTCTGTGTTTGAAAATACTAAATATTGTAAGTAGGCAATGAGTGATTATTTACAATTGAAGGATGATCGCATTTTAAATTTAATGACTTCTATTTAAACAAAAGATAAATTATTTTCTATCTAAGAAAGGATTTTTTAAAAATTCTTTATATATTCTAGATTGTAGTATTTTATCTGAGAAACAGCTGGTAAAATTTTTTTCCCAAAATTAAGCTTGTCTTTTCACTCTGTTGGTGGTTTCTTGGACTGTGTGGAAGCTTTTAAAATGAGATGAGATCTCAATTGTTGATTATTTCTGCTAGTTCCCTTGCATCTAAGGTTTTGTTCATGAAGTTTTTCCCTAGGCCACTGTCTCCAAGAGTTCCACCTAACCCGTCTTCCAGCAGATTTAGTGTTTCTTTTTTAATATTTAGGTCTCTAATCCACTTTGATTTTAGCTTAGTGCATGATGAAAGATGTAGGTTAAAACCCAGTTTTTCCAGCACTATTTATTAAAGAGGCTTATCTTTCCTTCTTTGAGAGTATTTGGCTCCTTTGAGGTGGGTTAGTATGTCTGGAGTTCTTTCTGCATCTTCTAGTCTGTTCTGTTGACCCTTAGGCCCATTTCTTTGCCAATACCATGCTGTTTTTTATCAACGGGGTTTTATAGTATAGTTTCAAGTGGAGGATTGTGATACCCTCTGCCATGTCTTTGTGGCTTAGAATTGCTTTTGCTATTCTAGGTATCTTCTGGTTCTTCTGGTGGGATTAGTTTCTCTAGTTCTGTGAAATATACTGTTGGGATTTCTATGGAAATTGTATTAATTCTATATAGTAGTTTGGGGAGTATAGCCATTTTGACAATATTGGTTCTTGCTGACCAGGAACAAGGGATGTCTTTCCATTTTCTGATATCCTCTTTGATTTCCCTTTGTAGAGTACTGTAGTTTTCAGAGTAGAAGTCTTTTACCTCCTTTATTAAAGTGATTTCTAGATATTTCTTTTGGGGGGGAGTGTTACTATAAAAGGAATTGATACCCCAGTGTCTCTCCCAGTAAATCTGTTGTTCTTGTATACAAAGCCTATTGATTTTTGAATGGTGATCTTGTATCCAGCTATGCTATTGAATCTGATGACTAAGTCAAGCAGTCCTTTGGCTGAGTTTTTGAAATCTTCCACATACAGTATCATGTCATCAGCAAATAGCAACAGTTTAACTTCTTCCATTCCTATCTTTATTCTCTCTTTCTCTTTCTTTCTTTCTTTCTTTCTTTCTTTCTTTCTTTCTTTCTTTCTTTCTTTCTTTCTTTCTTTCTTTCTTTCTTTCTTTCTTTCTTTCTTTCTTTCTTTTTTTGAGACAGTGTCTTGCTTTGTAGTTCAGGCTGGCCCTGAGCTCACTATGTAGCCCGGGCAAGCCTCAAACTCAGCAAACCTCCTGCCTCTGCCTCCCGAGTGCTGAGATTACAGGTGTGAGCCACCACACCCAGCTCGCTTGCTTTCTTTCTTTCTTTCTTTCTTTCTTTCTTTCTTTCTTTCTTTCTTTCTTTCTTTCTTTTTCTTTCTTTCTTTCTTCCTTCCTTCATTCATTCATCTTTCTTTCTTTCTTTCTTTCTTTCTTTCTTTCTTTCTTTCTTTCTTTCTTTCTTTCTTTCTTTTATTTAATTGTTGTGGCTAATGTTTCCAGTACTACATTGAACAAGAGTGGTAATAGTGAACATCTTTGTCTTTTTCCTGATCTTAGCATGAAAGGTTTCAGGGGTTTTTTTGTTGTTTTGTTTTGTTTTGTTTTGAGATAGGGTATTGCTTTCTTCTTCAGGCGGGCCCTGAATTCATTATGTAGCCCAGTCAAACCTCACAACAATCTTCCTGTCTCTGCCTCCCAAGTGCTGGAATTACAGGCATGAGCCACCACGCCCAGCTCAGTTTTGACTATTTAGTATGATGCTGGCTTTTGATTTTTCATAAATACCTTTTATCAGGTTGAAATACAGATAATCTATTCCAATTTTCTGTAGTTGGATTTTTTCAAACACTTTTTTTGCATTTATTAAGATGATCATATAGTTTTATCCTTGACTCTGTTAATATAGTATATTATATTTATTGACATATATGCTGAACTATCCTCACATCCCTGGAATGAATCCAACCTGGTCAGGACCTCCTTCATGACATGTTTGCCAGAATCTTATTGAGGATTTTTGCATCTATATTCATTAGAGATTGGCCCATAATTCTCTTTCTTGGTTGGGTCTTTGTTTTTAGAATTAAGGTAATAGTTGCTTCCAGGAATGAATTTCAAAGTATTGGTTCCCTTTAAGTTTCATTAACAGTAGTGACCTAAGCTCTTCTCTAATAGTCTCATAGAATTCAGCAGTGAAGTCATCAGGACTTTTCTTTGTTGGTAGGTTTCTATTTACATTTTCAGTTTCACAGATTGGTGTTGGGGTGTTTAACATTTTTAAATCCTCATTCAATATTGGTAGCTCATATGCATCTAGAAAGCTAATCATTTCTCCCTCTGTTTTCCTAGTATGGGCATTCATTGCTATGAATGTCCCTCATAAACTGCTTTCATTTTGTCTCATAGATTCCTGTATATTATATTGGCATTATCATTTTTTTTCTTGAGACAGGGTTTCACTTTGTAGTTCAGGCTGGCCTTGAGCTCACTATGTAGCCCAGGCAAGCCTTGAACTCAGCAATCCTCCTATCTCTTCCTCCCGAGTGCTGAGATTACAGGCGTGAGCCATCACACCCAACATTGTGGTATATGGTACTGATTGCTGGTGGGCATGAATCACCATGCCCAGTATTGCTGTATGTGGTTACCAGAGATTGAACTCAGGACCTTGCACTTGCTAGGCAGGCACTAGAACCACCAGACTACATAGTGAGCTCAGGGCCAGCCTGAACCACAAAGCAAGACCCTTTCTCAAAAAGAAAGGAAAAGACAAAAGGCTGTTATAAAATAAATCTGTTTGCACCTGGACATAGGATATGTTCAACTTTACACTACACATTGTACAAGAAGTGTCCCTTAGTCATTTGAGAGATGCAAATGAAAACAACACTGAGATTTCATCTCACTCCACAAAGAATGGCTGCTACTATAAAATCAACCAACAATAAATGCTGGCGAGGCTATGGGGAGAAAGGAACACTTCTTCACTGTTGGTGGGATTGCAGACTTGTGCAACCATTGTGGAGATCTGTGTGGAGATTTCTCAGAAAACTAGGACTAGGGGTCCCATTTGATCCTGCCATCCCCCTGCTAGGAATATACCCAAAGGAATTTTTAAAATCACATTGGAAAGACAAATGTACACCCTTGTTCATAGCAGCTCAGTTCGTGATAGCTCAATCTTGGAAACAACCCAAATGCCCATCGACTGGAGAGTGGATAAAGAAGATGTGGTATTTTGTAAAGTGGAGTATTATTCTGCCATAAAGAATGACAAGATTGATTCATTTATATGCAAATGGATACACCTGGAGGACACACTCATAAGTGAAATAAATAGATCACAGATAGGCAAATACCAGATCTTCTCTTTATGAGTACCTGTAGATGCAAATGAGCTCTAGAAAGTATGACAGCTTTTGTAGAATGGGAAATTTCCAAAGGAAATTTGGTGTGGGAATGTAATGAGGGGAAGGAATAAATATAATTCTGAAAGAAAGTAAAAGAGCATGTATATATGGTGTGGGGAGGTGTGGGTGGGTAGGGATATGGGTTAAAATGAGAATTAACTTGTGTCATATATTGATACAAATTCCCCAATGTTATGTATGATTGTGAGCTGTATATAAAATGTACCAATAAAGAATTCAGTTAGGGCCGGAGGGTTAGCTCAGTGGTTCTGGCGCCTACCTTACAAGCACAGGTCCTGAGTTCGATCACCAGTAACCACATACAATGCTGGGCGTGGAGACTCATGCCCACCAGCAACCAATACCACATACCACAGTGCCATGCGTGATGGCTCATGCCTGTAATCCCAGCACTCAGGAGGCAGAGACAGGAGGATTGCTGAATTCCAGGCTTGCCTGGGCTACATAGTGAGCTCAGAGCCAGCCTGAACTACAAAGTGAGACCCTGTCTCAAAAAAAAATTTTTTTTTCAATTAAAAAAAAAGGAATGTCCCTTAGGTTAAAACTGCATATAAATAAACTTACTACATCTTAGAGTTTGAGCAATTTTGTATTATGAACCATAGAACAGAACCTTCTCACTATAAGAAACCAGTAAGCAGACTAACTTTTTTCTACATCTTTTTTACTAGTGCATATTGGTTATTGCCTTGAGTTACTTTCCTTATCACTGGACAAAATGTCCAACACCCAGAACTTAATGGAGGAGAAGTTTATATTGGGTCACAATTTAGTCCATAGTTGACCAGCTCCAAGGAAAAAGGCCTGGGCAGAGGGAAGCTGCTCATGTTATGGTAGCCTGGAAGGAAAGAGTGAAGGAAGGAACCAGGAGAGAGGTACACCTGACCAGTTCTCTAATACGTGTTCTCAGACCAGGCCTCACCTCTTAACATCACATTAAGCATAGCATCCCCATGGTCCAGTCCTTTTCCAAAAGTCCCACTGGTAAGCACATGAGGCTGATACAGCGGGGCAAGTAATCCAGAAAAGGGGGGAAATATTGTAACTCCCAGCCTTCCAGATAACTGAAACACGAATTCTCTTCATGTTCTCTAAAATTGAAGAATGAATTCTAGGAGCAACAAAGGTTAAGAGCAGGAAATTTATTGAGAAAGAAAGCTTTTGCCTAAGATGGATAGAAGGGGGACCTAAAAATGGGTGATCCCAGGACATTATTTCCCAGGAGATATTTATGGAGCAAAGCCAGGAGGTGAGGCGGGTTCAGAGGGGGGCCACCCAGTAAGATTAATATTGATCAAAGGGGAATCTAATGAGAAAGCAAATCACGCAACAAGCACACAAGGATTTTTAGTTGATCTTTCCTGGGAAGGGAGGGTCAGAACATAGGCTCCACACCCAGGTGATTGATACCTACTTGGAATCGTATGTGGGTATGGTAGTTTCTCTCCTGTTATAATGTTGGCCTTCAGTGAATGTCGCTTGATTGTCATCCTGATTGGCTCTTTCTTTAGCTGTCCTCCATGTGGGTTTTTTGAGGGCAAGCCCTGTGTAACTACCTACAAGATGTCTAAGTAGCTTACCTACTTACTACAGTATACTCAGAGACATCTAAATATAAACTATAATAGTTATAGACATTAGTTGGTTTCATTTTGCAAGGTTTATTACATACTTTAATCATTTTCCCTCCCCTGTAATTCCTCCTGCCTTGTCCTCCTCCAAGTTTTACATTCAGATGGGGCTCATTTGGTATATTTTACTCATATCCATGCCTCCATTACCTACCTTTACACGCCATTTCCCCTCTCCCTTATCAGACATTAACTTTTTTTTTTTTTGAGACAGGGTCTTGCTTTATAGTTCAGGCTAGCTCTGAGCTCACTGTGTAGTCCAGGCAAGCCCCAAACTCAGCAATCCTCCTGCCTCTGCCTCCCAAGTGCTGAGATTACAGGTGTAAGCCACAACGCCCGGCACTGTGGTATGTGGTATTGATGTCTGGTGGCCGTGAGTCTCCACGGCCAGCATTGTATGTGGTTACCGGGATCGAACTCAGGACCTTGCCCTTACGAGGCAGGCGCCGGAACAACTGAGCTAACCCTCCAGCCCCTTAAATCAGTATTTTGATGTAGTAACCTAATATACAACACTTTTTAAGATTTATTGACATAGTTCTTTGTGTCAGTTCTGGTATATCAGCAATTACCATTGGTATTTCATAGTATTCTTGCTACTCTTTGTTTGCTAATTAATAAAGAACACTTATGAGTTTTTCTTGTAACTTTAAAACAATTTTATTTGTTGAAGAAACACTTTGAAGTATAACGGGTTTTATTAAGTCAATATCATTCAAATGTATATCCAGTTAACATTGCTTTTTTATTTTTTATTTTTTTGCTCTATTTTTAGGGGGAGAAAGGTTGAGACAACATCTTACTATATAGTTTAGGCTTGCCTTCAATTCAAGACAGTCCTCCTACCTCAGCTTCTAGAGTGCTGGGATTACAGGGCTAAGGACCATACCCAGACTTTGTGTATTTCTGAAATATGAGTCAATATAGAGAGATTCATGACTTCTAGATATGTGAATTTAATTATAACAGTCATTTTCTAGGTTTTAGATCTGTTACCACCGTGTGTTCATGCAGAATTCACAGGACAGGGAGATAATTATCTCTATTTACTGAAGACTTAGTAAATGTTGGGGCTCTGCATTATATTTTTTTGTTATCTCTTCATTCTTACCTTAATCCCATGAGGTAGTCATTATTATCCCCATTACAAATAAAGAAACTGTAGGGCCAGAGATTTAGCTCAGTGGTTCTGGTGCCTACCTCGCAAGCACAAGGTCCTGAGTTTGATCCCCGGTAACCACATACAATGCTGGGCGTGGTGGCTCATGCCTGTAATCCCAGCACTCGGGAGGCAGAGGCAGGAGGATTGCTGAGTTCCAGGCTTGCCTAGGCTACATAGTGAGCTCAGGGCGAGCCTGAACTACAAAGTGAGACCCTGTCTCAAAAAAATAAAAATAATAAAGAAACAGTAGATCCAGTGATTAAATGAGACAGCTAGGTATGCAAAGCAAGTGTTTACCTTTGTAAGATAACAACTATTATTATTCTGTTCTGTAAATGGGGAACCAGAGTTCTGCACATAAGTAATTTGCCTAAGTAATCATATTAATATCTAACTAAATCAAGATTTTAAACAAGGCAGGAAGACTCCAGAGACTTGCTTTTAGCTAGTACTGCCTCTCTAGTATGATGGGAAGGATTTTTATTTAGTATTCTTTTAGGAAAGTCTATCAATCATTGAGTGAGACCTCAGAGCAAGAAAATTTTACTAGCCTAAAATTCTTCAAATAAAGGTTTCTATACAACTAGAAATTCCTAAAATAAGCTAACTAGAGAAACCAGAAATGTCACAGACCGAGTGCAAAGGGTTTTTCCTCCCAAAGAATTTTATGTAAGAAAACGAAAGTCTATCAATCATTGAGTGAGACCTCAGAGCAAGAAAATTTTACTAGCCTAAAATTCTTCAAATAATGGTTTCTATGCAACTAGAAACTCCTAAAATAAGCTAACTAGAGAAACCAGAAATGTCACAGACCGAGTGCAAAGGTTTTTTCCTCCCAAAGAATTTTATGTAAGAAAACTGAAATTCATTCTTGCCAAGAAACTAGTACTATACCCTATCAGGGACATGTCAAATGATTCTAGTTCATTGAATGATCATTCTTGAGATTGTTGCTGCCACCGTGAAAACTATCAGTCAAAGAAATCGTTTTTTTCTGCAGTCCTCTAATACAGGGTGTGTTAAACATAATATGTAGATGGAAACTAGACACCTGTGCATACACATGGAGAGGGGTAAGAAGGGAGACAGAATATAAAGCAACAACGAAGCATAAAATTTATGTTTCTATGGACATTTTTGAAAAAATTTACACTTAAGATTTAAACTCACTTTACCTATAAATAACATACACAATTTGTCTGGGGCTTTTACACTCCAAAGGTTTTTTTTTTTGTTTTTTGTTTTTGTTTTTGAGACAGGGTCTCGTTTTGTAGTTCAGGCTGGCCCTGAGCTCACTATGTAGCCCAGGCAAGCCTCGAACTCAGCAATCCTCCTGTCTCTGCCTCCCGAGTGCTGGGATTACAGGTGTGAGCCACCACGCCCAGCACTGTACACTCCAAAATTTTTATAGTCAGACCCAGATGTCATTTACATTCAGGATACTGGACAAGAGAAAACAACTTTGTTATCTATTCATGAAAATCAGTGTCTTTAAATCTGTCTCTTCCACTAGAATGGCACAGTATTTAAATGCTCTCCACTGTATTCTCAACTCCTAATGCAATGTTTGGCATATAAATGTTTGGGGGGGTTTTGTTTGGTTTTTGTTTATCTTCTTTATTTTTAATTGGTACATTTTATTGGTACATTATATATACACATCACAATTACAGTCCACATTGAGAATTTATACCAGTATATGACACAACTTAATTCTCTTTTTTCCCCTTCCCCTACCTACCCCACCTCCCCCCTGCCCCTATATACACAAGCACTGTTTTTTTTTTTACATTATTCAGTAAACGTTACTGATACATTATATACACAGCTCACAATCACACAAAACATTGGGGAATTTGTACCAATATGTGACACAGGTCAATTCTCAATTTACCCACATCCCTACCCACCCACCCCCTATATACATACTCTTATTTTTTTTCCAGATCATATTCATTCCTTCCCCTACATTCCCACACCAAATTCCTTTTGGATATTACAAAAACTATCATACATTCTAGAGCTCCTTTAACTTTACAGGCACTTGTATCAAAGAAAAGATCCAGTATTTGCATATCTGTGTTCTATTTATTTTACTTATTAATGTGTCCTCCAGGTGTCTCCATTTGCACATAAATGAATGAATCTTGTCATTCTTTATGGCAGAGTAATGCTCCAATTTTTTTTGTTTGTTTGAGACAAGGTCTCGCTTTGTAGTTCAGGCTAGCTCTGAGCTCACTATGTAGCCCAGGCAAGCCTCGAACTCAGCAATCCTCCTGTCTCTGCCTCCCGAGTGCTGGGATTACAGGCGTGAGCCACCACGCCCAGCATTGTGGTATGTGGTATTGATCGCTGGTGGGCATGAGTCTCCATGCCCAGCATTGTATGTGGTTACCAGGGATCGAACTCAGTACCTTGTGCTTGTGAGGCAGGCGCCAGAACCACTGAGCTAACCCTCCAGCCCCTGTGCTCCATTTTTTTAAAAAAACCACATCTTCTTTATCCAGTCTCCATTTGATGGGCATTTGGGTTGTTTCCAAGATGGAGCTATCACAAACTGAGCTGCTATGAGCAAGGGTGTACATCTGTCTTTCCAATGTGATTGTTTAAATTCCTTTAGGTATATTCCTAGCAGGAGGATAGCAGGGTCAAAAGGGACCTCTAGTCCTAGTTTTCTTAGGAATCTCCACATAGATCTCCACAATGGTTACACAAGTCTACAATTCAACCAACAATGGAGAAGGGTTCCTTTCTCCCCACAGCCTTGCCAGCATTTATCGTCGGTTGATTTTGTAATAGTGGCCACTCTTTGTGGAGTGAGACAGAATCTCAGTGTTGTTTTCATCTGCATCTTTCGAATGACGAGTGATGTTGAACATTTCTTCATATGCTTCTTGGTTGCTTTGACTTCTACCTCTGAGAAGTGTCTGTTCATTTCAGATGCCCATTTTTTAATTGGGTCTTTAAACTTGGGGAGACTGATTTGTTTAAGTTCCTTGTATATTGTAGATAATAGCCCTTTGTCTGACAAACAGCTAGTAAAGACGTTTCCCCATGTTGTTGGTTGTCTTTTAGCGGTGCCAGTATTTCTTTTGTTGTGCAGAAGCTTTTCAGTAGAATGAGATCCCATTTGTTGATTCTTTCTGCTAGTTCTTGTGCTATAGAGGTTTTATTCATGAAGTCTCTGCCTAAGCCCATGTCTCCAAGAGTTTACCTAACCTGTTTTCCAGCAGGTTTATTGTTTCTGTTTTAATGTTTAAGTCTCAAATCCATTATGAATTTACTTTTGTGCATGGTGAAAGAGATAGATCCAGCTTTAGTTTTTGGCAGGTTAAAGCCCCGTTTTTCCAGCACCATTTGTTAAAGAGGCTGTCTTTCCTCCATTGAGGATGTTTGGCTCCTTTGTCAAAGATAAGGTGGCTTAGTGTATCCAGGGTTGTGTCTGGATCTTCTAATCTATTCCACTGGTCCTCGGGTCTGTTACTTTGCCAGTACCATACAGTTTTTATCACAGTGGCTTTACAGTAGAGTTTTAAGTTGGGGATTGTAACACCCCCTGCCATATTGTGGTTGTTTAGAATTGTTTTTGCGGGCCGGAGGGTTAGCTCAGTGGTTCCAGCGCCTGCCTCGCAAG
>PVIC010050630.1:0-12765 GCA_004025085.1 Thryonomys swinderianus
GGGGTGAGGAGGAGACTGAACGCGGCCAAGCAGTAAATCTCCTCCGACAGTCTTTTCCCTGCCACTGAATGAACTTGAAGAGGGCTGGGCCCAGGCAGAAGCCCTGGCAGGACGGTTCTCCCTGCCCACACATCTGGAGGCCAGCAGAGAGCTCAGTGCGGTGGCCTGGAGCCCCTCCTCTGCTTCCAGGTCCCTCTCTGGGGGGTGGGTGTGTTTTGCAGGTCACTGGCCAAGCTGGGGTGGCCCGGCCAGAGTCCATGGTCTCTTTCCATCTCCTCACTCGGCTCCTCCTGGGCCCGAAGCTTCTCTCTCTTTTTCTAGCCAGACTCAGCTGATCGGCTCCTCTTCTGCTGTTCACCCACCCTTGGCCCTTTCTTTGGAGACTGCAGTGCCCCAAGGGGGAGAGAGGAGATTATAAATGGTGGCAAAGGTTAGCTTCCTCGCTTCCTTGCTTCCTGTTGGTTTCTGCTGAGTCAGACTGAGTTCTCACTAAACAGTGCTTTCTTCAGGTACAAAACAGTGAATGGCTCCTTTGTCTGTCTGTCTACCTGTCTATCATCTTTCTCTGATCCAATCATCTTTGAGGGCACAGAAGGATCCTTTGTGCCCAAGAGTTTGACACCAGCCAGTGAGTGTTCAGTGAGACAGTCTAAAAGCAAAAAACAAAAACAAAAACAAAAAGCAATTCCACACAAAACAAAAATAAAAGCCAACCAAAAATAACATCCACCTGGCATACTTTCCTGGAAAGTGTACCAGTCGGCAATAAAGGCATGTTGTGGGCCACACAATACATAGCAACTAGTTTTTTGTCTGATTTTGTTTTTTTAAGTCAGAGTTTCACTATATACCCCAGGCTGGCCTTGAACTCTTTGTGTAAACCAGGCTGGCCTCGAACTTGTGATCATCCTGCCTCAGCCTCCCAAGTGCTGGGATCACAGGCAAGCACCACCGTACTCAAGAATAGCTGTATATTCTTCAATGACCCAGACTTTGTATCTCCCAGAACTTTTGGGTGCAGCATATGTGTGTGATGGATGTGAGTGATTTAAATAATCCCTTAAACACTGCTGGGTGTGGTGGTGCTGCCTATAATGCCAGCATTTGGAAGGCTGAGGTAAGATCATGAGTTCAAAGCCAGCCTGCTCCATGTAGAAAGACCAAAGCCAGCCTGAAGTACATAGTGAGACCCTGTCTCAAAAATCAAATCACAGCAAAACAAAAACCCCTGGTTTTCTTTCTGCAGGCCAGTGAAGCTCTTGATGTGTGTGGACCACAGCACTCACCCTGACTGTGCCTTCAGCTCGTAAGCAAATGTTCTGGTTCACAACTCTTCTCTCCTGAGAGCTCTCACTGTACCACAGTTGGGTGAAGGGTACTGTGACTTTGCTCCTGCATGAGGTGGCGAAGAGGGCTGTGCAGTTACCTCAGGGGCTGAAGGGACAAATGCCGGAAGAATGGAGGCCTCGTGAGGCCCAGTCTAGGTGGTGTCGGGGTTATGGATTCACTCCTGCCCCCATCACCACTCTGCACCCTGTTCAGGGATAGATCACACGCGGTTCCTTCTTGTGAAACCTCTTGCACCCACAGCGCCACCTGCTGGGGAGAGAGGCATCTCAGCACCCACACCTCAGTTGAGAGGCCCTGCTCAGGGATGGGGTGACCCTGTTCTTCGAGGCCTCCTCCCCGACCCAGTGGTCCCCAGCCCGCCTCATTCAGCCGCCTTACCGGGACGTGGGCTCCTGGGTCCTCCCCGGGGACCCCGAGGCTCTGAGAGATGCAGGGGATCCCAGTTCCCCCAGATGAACGGAGCAGCGGTAGTCAACCTTCTAGAGACCAAGTGGCAAACTGCAACTTCAAACCCACTTCACATTGGTCAGGTTTCCTAGAATCAAATATTTGACAGCGCTTTACTTATTTAGACACAGCTGAAGTATTTGTAAAAAGAAAAGGTAATATTATAAAACTTAAGTCGAGGCTCAGTGGTTCCGGCGCCTGCCTCGCAAGCGCAAGGTCCTGAGTTCAATCCCCGGTTACCACATATAATGTTGGGCGTGGAGACTCACACCCACCAACAATTAACACAGCATACCACAATGCCGGACGTGCTGGCTCACGCCTGTAATCCCAGCACTCGGGAGGCAGAGACAGGAGGATCGCTGAGTTCGTGGCGGCTTGCCTGGGCACCATAGTGAGCTCAGGGCCAGCCTGAACTACAATGCGAGACCCTGTCTCAAAAGCAAAAAAAAAAAAAAAAAAAAAACTTAAGTCGACGTATTTTTACCTCACATAACTAGAGCTAAAAACATCCAAGGAAATTAAGAAAATGTAAAACACCATTAAAAGTTGTCAGAGTCAGGCATAGGGGTACCTTGCTGTCATCCCTGTACTCTGGGAGATTGAGGCAGGAGGGTCTCAAGTTCAAGTCCAGCTTGGTCAATTTAGCAAGACCTTGCCTCAAAACAACATGGTTTTTTTGTTTGTTTTTGTTTTTTTGAGTTAGGGTCTCTCTTTGTAGTTCAGGCTGGCCCTGAGCTCACTATGTAGCCCAGGCAAGCCTTGAACTCAGCAATCCTCCTGTCTCTGCCTCCCGAGTGCTGGGATTACAGGCATGAGCCACCACACCCGGCACTGTGGTATGTGGTATTGATTGCTGGTGGGTGTGAGTCACCACACTCAACACTGTATGTGGTCCCTGGGATCGAACTCAAGACCTTGTGCTTGCGAGGCAGGCGCCAGAACCACTAAGCTAAATCTCCGGCCCAAAATAACACGTTTTTGAAAAGTCTGCTGACTTATAAGTGGGAAGAACTTGTGAGTTTAACCCTGCTAGTGGGAAAATAATGCCAGAGCTCAGTAGGTTCTTTAATAGAATGACACAATTTATAACTTAAAAAAAAGTATCTGAAAATCAGACTTTTGAATTTGTAAATTTAATAGCAAGATTCAATTTTTATTTTATTATTATTAATTTTTGCAGTACTGGGGTCAAACTGAAGTCTTTGTGTTTCCAAGGTAGGTGTGGTACCACGTGAGCTAAATCCCCAGCCAGGAATTAATTTTTATTATTTTTTTTTTGAAGCAGCGTCTCGCTTTGTAGTTTAGGCTGGCCCTGAGCGCACTATGTAGTCCAGGCAAGCCTCAAACTCAGCAATCCTCCTGCCTCTGCCTCCCAAGTGCTGGGATTACAGGTGTGAGCTACCATGCTCGGCCAGGAATTAATTTTTAAACTAAAATAACTACAAATGGTGCATAAAACCCTAAATATAACTGCATATTAATAAGCAAAGATTACTAAGTTAATCCTTGACAAAGCAACACAAAGAACATGAACATTGTCATATGAAACAAAAGAAAGCAAACCCATATGTTTCTGATGTGGGTGATCATGGATGTAAATGGCAGAAGTAGGCCTTAGGGGGAAAACTCCAAGCTGCTAACAGTGGTTACTTCTGGGAGGAAAAGAAAAAGATAGGAGACTTTCACTGTGGCTGTATTTAGTTCTGCATTATTTTATTTTCTTAAAAAGCAAATCTATCTTTATATTAATTAGCTATTTAAAAGCAAAATTAGTGAATCAGGTCTGGGATTAATTGAACCAGAAGTGTAATCATAGAAAATGTCCAGCAGGGGGAGACATAATCTTGTAGGCAAGATTCCTTCTGAAAAAACAAAACAAAACGGGACTTCCAATATTCAAACAGAATCAGAAAATTTTAAAGCCATTCGTCCAGCCTGTCAGGTTTATTTTCAGTCTAACATTAGAAAGTTTCATGATTTTAAAAACTTATGTTTTAATTGCTTTAATAGAAGTCAGTAATTTCTGTTTTAAAAAATCCAGCTGCAGATGCTATTTGCTATGAACTGAATTTGGACCAGGCCCTCTCTAAAGATGTATGTGCATCAGGACTGGATTTTCTTCATCAGTTAAATTCTAGTGGTGTCTTCTCTCTCACTGAGGACCTTGGCTAACACCACATACACGTTCAGTGAGACTTCATCCATGGGGAGAGCGCTCTGACCCCGTGTGAACCAGTGAGGACCAGCATCCAAAAGATGTGTTGGGGAAGAAAGCGAGGTGGAGATCTTATGGGCTAAAATAAAAGGGCGTGAATGTGTGTACGTGTACGAGTGTATGTGTACGTGTGTGTGTGTGTGTGTGTGTGTCTGTCTGTCTGTCTGTCTCCTTCCTGGAAAGACGCCCCTAATCACCAATGGCAATTCCCTCTGGAAAGCAGCAATAAGGGGCTGAGACTACAACTTTTCTGCCCTCCTTTAACTTTCTACAGTGCGCTTGCATATTTTGGGGAGGAGGCTCAGCACCGGTGCTGACATTTTTCTATTTCTTGGTGAATTTCCAGGTCAGCAGCCTCTACTGAGAGTGGAGCCCCGTCGCATTTTACAGAACGTGGTGCCACCCTGATCATGCTGCTGTGCGTGGCTTTGGCTTCGGCTTCCCGGGTGTAGCTGGACACGCACTGAGGCCTTGCAGCTGCTGCCACCCCCCCACCCCTGCCGTCCTGTTCCGCAGCCGCCAGCGGCCCTGCTCTTCAGAAATATTTCTTCCTGGGAAAATAATGTCCTAAAGTCATTTTTCAGTGCCTTCATGCTCAGGATTCTGGAAGCAAGAAATTTATCTAGTCCAGTTCAGTAGTTAAATCTGTGATCTTAAAATTAAAGCCACTTTTGATTTTCTTGTTTTTATCATGGTAACAAGTCTTGAGGAGCCTGCCCCAGTGCTAAACAATCTTATAGAATCAAATGTTTAAAATATCCTAATAGAACAGTATTTTATATTCTAAGCATTTTTCTATATTTCCAGAAATGCACAATGCAGGTTTATTAATAGCTTGAAATATATGTATCATATATATCAGGTATGCAAATTTTTGCATATAAACAGATTTATTTACGCTACTTATGGGAAAGGACCAGTGCAAGTGTCCAGTAATTTACACTGGAACTGCTCAGACCTGCTTGCCTAAGCTTTTATCTATAGGATGGAATAGGATCCAACAAGTAAAACGCATGCTGACCATTGCAAATGGCGTTGAACTGGGGACTAGAAAATTTAACTGGCGCATCTACACCATGGAGTCATGCTCAGCCATGAGATTAGCTCTTCCTAACGTCCGCAGTGATATTGATGAAACTCAGGTCATTACGCGGGGACAACACCAGACCGAACAGCTGTGCCTGTGTGGTTCTGTCTGTGCGCGTTCTGGGAGAGGCGGAGGTATAGGAAAGAGGGGAGCGGATGTCGGGACAAGCTGCAGGGCTAAGTTAGAGGGCTGGGGGAGGGAGTGATGGGTCCGTTTTGTATCTTGATTGTGATTGGTACATAAATCTGTATTTTATCACTTAGAGCTGTGCATCGAAAAGGATAAATCTCACTGTATTTAAATTAAAAGAAATGTCTTCAAAGAGCATTTAATGATACAGGAAAACTGTGTACAATAAGTGAAAAAATATTCTGTGGGATATAAGGTTATTATACCACTCAGTTACTTAAAACAATACTGATTAATTAATTTGTTGGCTTTTTTGCAACAGGGTCTCACTGTATAGCTCAGGCTGGCCTTGAACCCATGGTGATCCTCCCTCCTGAGAGCTGGGATTGCAGGTTTGGGTCATTGTCATTGGACTCTCCCAGCTTTTGAATATCCTGCTTGGCTACACCAAAATGCTATCAGGCAGCTCCTTCTAAAAGTAGCTTATGTGTCACTGGGTTTGCTCAGCTCTCCTTCTGGATTCCAGCTTCTTCACCTTTAAAACAAAGAACTGAACGAAATGAGCAAAAAGCAAAGTTTATTTGAAAAACATAAATGTGGAGAATGAGAGGAACCTGCTCTGCAGAGCAAGCTTGGGCCAAGAAAGAGGAAAAAGCACGGTAAAAGTACACACTAAAGCCGAGCGTGGTGGCTCACGCCTGTAATCCCAGCACTCGGGAGGCAGAGACAGGAGGATTGCTGAGTTCAAGGCTTGCCTGGGCTACATATGAGCTCAGAGCCAGCTTGAACTACAAAGCGAGACCCTGTCTCAAAAAAAAAAAAAAAAAAGTACACACTAAAGGAAGAAGGGTGGGCAGTCACGATAGCTGGCCTTTCCTGGTGTCTGTGTCCTTTGATGCTGCCTCAGGGAAACCCAAGATAACTTCCCCATCCAGGTCCTGAGGGGCCGTGCTGAGGTCAAGTCTGAGCATCCTCCTGAAAACCCGCTGGGGTTCTGCAGAGAAGGCCGCGCGCAGCTCCGGAGCTGCTGGGCACGTGTCTCCGGGTTCACGCCCACTTCCCAGCCTGTTTTGCTTGCGTCTCGTGTATCACCGCCACTCCCCGTCCAGCGCCGTGCACACGCAATAGTTCTTATCGTGAATGCGTGTCCATGTGATATACACATACAGTTAATGAGGAGGAGGGAAGGAAATAAACCAAAAGGCAGAGCAGAGTGCTTTTGGGTCGTGGTCACATCGATGACATTTTTTGGCTTTGTTTTATTTTTGGCAACAGTGGGGGGGTCAGGATCCAGGGCTTTCTCACCGAGCTACGTTCCCAGTCCTTAAAACAATACTTTGCTACAGAATTGTCCTAAGTCAGTAAATTCCTAGGCTGGGAGTGAATTTGCAGCACTCTTGCCTCAGCTTCCCAGAGTGCTGAGATTTCCGCGTGTGTAGAAACTTGACCCGGTACAGAAGATTCGCAGAAGAGCCAGCGGCCTGTCACAGGCCTCTGTGTTCGCTCCTCCTGTGCACCCCACGGCCAGCGTGCGTGGCCAGGCGCGGGGGCTCCCAGCCCTCCTGGGCCCCCGCAAACTTCTGAGGACTGAGCAGCCAGGTGGGTGACCATGCCACTGGCTCCCAGCCCCAGAGCTAGGCTCTTGTCTTCGGGCCCCTGTGTCCCTCCATGCGGGGGGGGGGGGGGGGCGGCTCTCCAAAGTGCTGCTGGACGGATCTGCGGACATGTGAGCACATAGCCACTCTGCAACTGGGACGGTGCAGCCCGATGAGCAGCACTTGTGGGGGGCAATCATCTGAGAGCTGCTGGCCGTCCTAGCCTGTCCCGCTGGAAACAGTGTCTGATGTCTCCTCTGTTGTCCTTCTTCCCGGTCCTGTCACATCTCCCACCAGTGCCCTGGCCTTGTGGGGTCCACACAGAGATGCCCCCTTCCCCCAGTGCTGTTCAGTCCAGAGTCTCTGGGCAGAAATAAACCTCTATATAAAATATCTTACTTCTGCTTTTTTTCTTTTTTTTTTCTTTCTTTTTTTTTTTTTTTTTTAGACAGGGTCTCGCTTTGTAGTCTAGGCTGGCCCTGAGCTCACTAGGTAGCCCAGGTAAGCCTCCAACTCAGCAATCCTCCTGCCTCTGCCTCCTGAGTGCTGGGATTACAGGCGTGAGCCACCACGCCCAGCACTGTGGTATGTGGTATTGATTGTTGGTGGGCGTGAGTCTCCACGCCCAGCATTGTATGTGGTTACTGGGATCTAACTCAGGGCCTTGTGCTTGCTCGCAAGGCAGGTGCCGGAACCACTGAGCTGAATCTCCGGCCCTTGCTTCTGCTCTTTTAATAATCAAAACATAGACTTGGTATGCCCCAGTCACTTCAACCTCCTCGTCAGAGCTGGCATTAGGTGACCCGCCTTCTGGTCTTCATGCCCAGCACGCACACAGGCACTTTGGGGGACAGTAGATGTCTCCTCTAGGGCCAGGCTGTGGTAGGTCACAGTCTGGACAGGGAGAGGGCGGTGTCAGGAGGCAGGTGAAGCCCAGGCAGGTAAAGAGGCTGTGGAGGAATGAGGACTGGTGTGTGTGGAACGTGCAGCCACCCATGTGCTTTGTAAAGGGGCATAAGCTTCTCAGAGAAGCCTCATCCACAGCGTGCCGCCCGGCAGGACCCAGCAGGGTCTGCATCTCTCTCCTCTGGGCTCTCTCGGTGAAGGAAAGGTGGGGTGGAAGTCTCTACGTAGGAGGTCGGGACAGAGACAGCAGAGTAAAGCGCTGTGACCACACTTCTCTGCCCGTACTCAGGGTCTCACTGAAAGGCGTGATGTGTGACGGAGCCAGAGTGGGAAGCGGACGCCTTGGAGTGAAAGACCGTTGGGAACAGAGAAAACAAGAGAAAAATCCCTAGCCGACCCCAGCTGTAGTTGATCTGGGACCAGCCGGCTCCTCGGGCTGGACAAGGGGAAGCCTGGCCAAGGGTGCTCTGAGGCCAGGCTGGAGAACACAGTGTCCACGGCGTGTGGGTTGCCTGGGTTACCAGGGGACTTGTACCATCACCACAGCATGCTGGGCTGCAACTTAATTAGATGCTGTTATTTGGAGTGGAAAAGAAAACACTTTTATTTTTAAAAGACAGAAAGAAACCTCCTTTTTGAAATCCCAAAATCCTTATACCTAACCACTTGAAAAGCATTTGTACCATACAGAAGAACTGGGACGAAGGCAATAACTGTTATGTGTCATGCTGCATATGAAGAATTTGACTTCTTTCCCCATATATCCACACCACACACAAACTCTCACATTTTTTTAATGGAGTTCTTTTTTTTTTTTTTTTTTTTTTTTTTGAGACAGGGTCTCGCTTTGTAGTTCAGGCTGACCCTCACCTCACTATGTAGCCCAGGCAAGCCTCGAACTCAGCAATCGCCTGTCTCTGCCTCCCGAGTGCTGGGATTACAGATGTGAGCCACCACATCCGGCCCTGTGGTATGCGGTGTTGATTGCTGGTGGGTGTGAGTCGCCACGCCCAGCATTGTATGTGGTTACCAGGATCGAACTCAGGACCTTGCGCTTGCGAGGCAGGCACCAGAACCACTGAGCTAAATCTCTGGCCCTTTATTGGTACATTTTATGCACAGTTCACAGTCACACTCAACATTGTGGAATTTGTAGTAGTATCTGACAAAAGTTAATCCTCATTTTTACCCATATCCCTACCCACCCCAACCTCCTACTCCTTATATACATGCTATTTCTTTTTCTTTCCAAATCATATTTATTCTTTCCCCTCATTATGGTCCCCCCATACTCTCACTTTTAAACACAGGTGGCATCAAGAGTATGAAGTCCGGTTGAATCACTAAACCAAGGCCCAGACCCTTTTGCAGACATGCCTCTGAGCCCTGGCAGGTCTTCCAGCTTCTGCCTGACTTCTGCAGCGCTGCGGGAGCAAACACCCTAAGCCAAAACCCCGACTGAATCACTGTCTCTTTCCGAATCCTTGATGGCTCCCTATTGTCAGCAAAATCAAACTTATCTATATAGGGTTTTGTTTGTTTGTTTGTATTTTGAGACAGGGTCTTGCTTTGTAGTTCAGGCTGGCCCTGATCTCACGATGTAGCCCAAGCAAGCCTCAAATTCACAGCAATCCTCCTACCTCTGCCTCCTGAGTGCTGGGATTACAGGCATGAGCCACCATGCCCAGCCTTGAGATATGTGGTACTGATTGCTGGTGGGCATGAATCACCATGCCTGGTACTGTTGCATGTGGTTACCAGGGATTGAACCAGGGACCTTGCACTTGCTACGCAGGCACCGGAACCACTGAGCTAAATCTCCAGCCCTTTGTAGGGTTTTTTTTTTTTCTCCCAGTTTTCTGTGTCTCCCAGTTTTCTTTTTCTTGCTTTTGTGGTGGGGGGATAAAGCCCTGAGCTTCACGCGCAGTAGTGCTGTGAAGTGCTGTGCTACACACCCACCCCAAAGTCCGCAGTTTCAAATGGAATGTTCAAGATCCTTCCCTGGGCCCCCAACTACTTCTTTCCTAGTCCTGTGCCCAGGGGACCACCTACGCCTCCGCGTACCTCCCAGGCCTTTGTCTGTTCCTCATTCTCAGCATCAGCCTCTCCTCTGTTGGTGACTTTGACCTTCTTCTCCTCCTCCTCCTTAAAGCCTTAGTTTGTTCCAGCTTTAGCCTCATGAGTTGTTTTTTTTTTTTTTTTTTTTTTTTTTTTTTTTTTTTTTTTTTTTTTTTTTTTTTTTTTTTTTTTTTTTTTTTTTTTTTGAGACAGGGTCTCGCTTTGTAGTTCAGGCTGGCCCTGAGCTCACTATATAGCTCAGGTAAGCCTCAAACTCAGCAATCCTCCTGTCTCTGCCTCCCAAGTGCTGGGATTACAGGCGTGAATCTATGTGGTTACCGGGATCGAACTCAGGACCTTGTGCTTGCGAGGCAGGCACCGGAACCACTGAGCTAAATCTCCAGCCCTAGCCTCATGAGTTTTGATGTCTCTCTATCACAGCAACCTTACTCAGCTGTCTGTGTCTCTCAGTGCTTTATCCTGACCAGCCATTAGTGAAGGAGTCATTACTGAATCTGAGTTTGGATTTAACATTGAGTGAGTTTTTCAAGTAGGAGCCCAGATGAGGACCTTGGGGATGTAGCCCAGCATCATGGCCACGAGCTGGAATCAGGCCCTGACAGCCTGGCCCAAGTCCTGCCTTTAGCGTTTGGTAGCTGTGTGGGGCTAGACAAGTGACTTTGAGCTGCGTCAGCGCGTGTGTGAGCAGGGCTCACAGGCACCCATGGTGAGACAGGTTGATGTGTAGGAGATGCTGGGAACAGTGCCAGGCCGGTAGTCAGACTGCATGCACACTCACAGCTAGCGTTACTGCTTTTCCTCCGGGAGTTGTCAGATCACTGACAAGATTTGCGTACACGGCCTCTTGCACATCCTCAGCCACCATGAAATCAGTTCTCTCAGTGTCCTTCCTATGTGACCAGTGAGAAAAGGGGTGCAGACAGCTTATTCCTTGGCCGGGGTCACATCTGGGCAAAGGCAGGGAATCTCAGCAGGATCAGCTAAGAAAACCATCCCTGTGTTTCTCCACTGCCCCAAAGATCCAGTCATAGCAGCCACCTGACACACAGGGGAGAGGGGCTCTGTGTACCTCTGCTTAGTGAATGAAGGAAAGAAAACTGTGGGAGCCATGGAGGGGAAAATAGAAAAGCAAAAAGACCTTGAACTCCTACAGAAAGGACACCCAATCTGCAGGGGTGTAGTAGAAGGTGACTTATTCGGTGGCCTGCCTAACCCAGTTCCATCCACAGTCATGTCCTCAGAAATAACAGGGACAACAGGATAATATAGAAGCTCACATTTCTAGAACAATAGGAATACTCTGTATGGTGGACACGTGTCACTGAACACATGTCAAAACCCGTGCCATGCACTGTGCCCTAATGGACGCTATGGGTGCTGTGGAGGGAGGATGATGGGCCAGTGTAGGTTTGTCATTTTAACAAATCGGTTCTCTGGTGGGGAAAATGGAGGACCCTGTGCATGTGTCAGGGTGGGAATGTACGAGAACTCTGCATATTCTGCTCCATTTTGCTAAAACTACTATGAAACACAAAAAAGAAGAAACTCAACTTGAAACAATGTTAGACCCTCTAGGGAAAGGATGTATCTTGATGCCCTTTTCTGATAAGATATCTCATCTGTCTGTTGCATGGATTAAGGTAGCAGAGGGACCTTCACATAGGTGGGAGGATATGTAATTGTTAAGCAAGGTGTTCCTTGTCTTGGATTGTGAGGAGTCTTGTGATGCTGTTAAATTTAAAAGTGAGAAAAACATGTGACAAAAATCCTCAAAATGTTCCTCAGCATGGGTTGATTTTAAAATATATATTGGAAGGCAGAGAGCTTTGATGATAAATATGGGACCCTTCTTCTGGTGGTCTTGGAGACGTGGAGTGGAGTGATCACACCCTGGGCCCCCTGGCAGGAGACTTCTTTGAATTTCACTTTGAGCAAGGTGGTGGTTGTAGCTAAAAGGCCTCTGTTGTCACTGGGACCTGGCACATGCTCTGAAAGTCTGCATGTTGATCACCAGCCTGTGGTCTTTTGGGAGCTGGTGGAACCTGCTGGAGATAGGGTCTAGTGGTAGAAAGGGGTCGTGGGAAGGGGTGCCTTCAAGGGTACATTGTGGGGCTCCTGGCCTTCCTATCTATCACTTTGCTTCCTGGCTGCCAGGAATGAGCAGTTAGTTACCTGTGCCACACATGTCTGCCACCATGTCCTGCTTTACCACAGCCCCCAAGCCCATGGGTCAACCAACCATGGACTGAAACCTCTGAAACCATGAGTCTCACTGCACCTTTCCTCTTTTTAAAACAATTGTCTCAAATACCTTGTCACGGTGCAGGGCAACTGACTCAGTCTTCCTTCCAATCTGTGTTTTGTTATGGCAGCCATAGAAAGCAAATTCCACAGTATTTCTGAGGTCAGACATAGAAGCAGACATGGCACAATGAACACTGGCTTTCTTGGCTCCTTCCCTATGAGATGATGAAAACTGTGTATCACCAATTTGATGTGAGTACAGTGTCACCTGGAACAGCGTCATGTCCCTCTCTGGGGGATAGTCCACAGCAAGCCAAACTGCCTCTGAATGGGTGCTATTCAGTCAGTATTTGTGGAATTCCTCAAGGCAGAAAAGTAAAGCTCATGAAAATGAGTCTCCATCCAAGACAGTGCTGTTATTGGAAGTTGATGAACAGGCTTTTGAACCTTGGAACCGGGCACCAAGGAAACAGGCAAACTGAAAGACTGAGCTGGCAACCTCGCACAGCAACTGTTGAGACTGAACAACTACGTTTAGAGACTGGGTAAGGGTTGCAACAGCTACATTAGTAACCAGTTAAGCAGATTGCAGAGACTCAGCTTTGCTACTTCCAGCACCGTTACTCATTACTGAAAGCCTTGCTATGTTTCTGAGTTTTCTTGGTAGAGCTAATTGCAGATATTCCAATCACAGGGGGAAAATATTCACT
>PVIC010050631.1:0-11491 GCA_004025085.1 Thryonomys swinderianus
ATATGTGCACCCATATTCATAGCAGCTCATTTTGTGATAGCCCAATCTTGGAAACAACCGAGATGCCCATCAACAGGAGACTGGATAAAGAAGATGTACTTTTTAAAATAAAATGGAATATTACTCTGCCATAAAGAATGACAAGTTTAATTCATCTATGTGCAAATGGACACACCTTGAGGACACACTTATAAGTGAAATATATAGATCACAGATATGTAAATATTATATCTTTTCTCTGGTATGAGAACCTATAGATATAAATGAGTTCTAGAATGTATGATAGATTTTGTGAAATAGGAAATATTCAAAAGGAATGTGATGGGGGAATATAATGAGGGAAAAGAATAAATATGATTTAAAAGAAAAAGAAAGCACATGTATATAGGGGGTGGGGGTTGAGGGTGGGTAGGGATATGGGTAAAAATGAGAATTTACTTGTGTCATATACTGGTACAAATTCCCCAATGTTGAGTGTTATTGTGAACTCTTTATAAAATATAGCAATAAATAATTCAATCAACAGTAACATGAATTTCAAAAGAGAGATAATGCTGGTTCATTGGCAAATGCCATCATTGTTATTGGAGAAAACTTCAAAGAATTCCAAAATCAAAATGTAGAGTTAAGAAAATAAATATAGAAACATTAAAGGATACTTACCATGTACTAATGTCAATTTTTATCTGTTGCCAAGTAAAAAAGACTTTTGAAATGCAGAATAATCCTGCACTGTGGGCTTTGTTTATTTTTTAAAACACTTGTCTACCTTCTTCAAGGCCTTGAGTTTAATCTCCAGAACTCCAATGTTTTAAAAAGCAATAATATTCAAATAAATGGTTTTTACAGTGAATGTAAAAATGCGTATGGGATCTCTACATAAAACCTGAAAAGAATTCTGAAACAGAAATAAAAAATGAAAAGATAGTCAATATTAAACCTAGGACTAAATGTTGTAATTATCTCCACTCTGACTCAGGATATGCATTCAAGACAATCTCAGTCCAAATTGAATCAATTTATTTTGTAGAGATGTGTAAACAATTCTAAGATCCTACATGGAACAACAGGACACATTGAGCTAGCAGAATAACTCAGAGAAAACCAGAAGCCTCATATGTTCCCATCTCACAACCTACAGTGATTTAGTAAACAAACAACATGGAGTCATGTATAGATGAGAAAGACTCCTACATCCATGGAACAGAAAACAGGGGCAAGACAGAGCCCCATGAAAGTCATAGCCCAGTATGGATTTCTTCCACACAAATTTCAAGTCAGTTCTGTGGTGAGAAAATAGTCTTCAGAAAATATGTTGAAAGACTTAAACACCCACATACCAACAAATAAAAAATACAAATATCACAACTTTAGTAAGAATTATTTAAAGATAGATCATGACATAAATGGAAAATGATAAGAATATTTGGGTGATCTCATTTGTGTTAATGAGGATAGACACATTTTCAAAAGAATGGCTTATAAAAGAGTAATATCAATGGGTTCCATTCATCAAAACTCTGCTTTGTGAACAATATTAAGAGAATAAAAAGTCATAGACTGGGAGAAAATGTTTGCAAAATATCTGATATAATATATAAATTAAATCATAGGATAAATTTTTAATATTCATCAATAAGGAATAAGCAACATAATTAAAAGTATCATCCAGCATTTCACCAATTAAATGTGTTATATTAATATAATATATATTGTATGATACCTTAGTGGTCTGATGTATCATATATATTACATCTTATGTATATTATTTCTAATATATATCAGAACTCAATATACACTTGTAAGTAAATGCCATATGTGTCATACCTACATATTTTAGAGCTTATATTTTAATTACAAATCACAAATTATGGAAAGAGACATATCAGCTTCCCTATTATAATCAGTTATTTTTTTTTTTTTTAAGAGACAGGGTCTCGCTTTGTGGTTCAGGGTGGCCCTGAACTCACTATGTATCCCAGGCTAGCCTTGAACTAATAGCAATCCTCCTCTCTGCCTCACAAGTGCTGGGATTACAAGTGTGAGCCAGCATGCCAAGCATTATGATATGTAGCACTAGGAATAGAACTCAGGACCTTGTTCATGCCAGACAGATCCTGGAACCACTGAGCTAAATCCCAGCCCAGTTATGCATTATTTTTATGCTCTTCTTCTTGAAGATTCCAAGGTGAAAACTATCACAGTAAAGGATTCCTCTAAGAAACTGTAACATTTTGAGCTGGGCCGTGATATGGAGTTTGTAAAGTACTAAAGGCTGTTACTGTTTGTTTAAATTTTCCTCTTAATGACTCTGTTTACAAATCCAGATTATGATACTTGGCTCAGTATTATGTAGATTCTAATGAACCTTCTTCCTCAATGATCTGGTGAGCTCATTTCATTTTTAAAATTTTGCTTTCTTTATGGATTTTATTAGTACTATATATATATATATATATATATATATATATATATATATATATATATATATCACGTGCAATATTGGGACTTGTATCTGTCTTGAAGCAACTTGATTCTCATTTTTTCCCATTGTCTTGCCCTCCCTACAACACTCACCCTCCTATAAATAACATTGTTTCCATTTTTTACCATAAATTATTTTCCCTTCTTTACCTTTCCCCAACCCCCTTCCCTTTTCACTCTTCCCTTTATGCCGTCTCTCTAGCTGCTTTCCTTCGGAATGTCACTTTAAAGATCGCCTGCTTGTCACATTGACCTACATGTCACTAGGCATTAAATGAACTGATTAAATAAGGAACATAAGTGCATATTCTTCACATTAACGTTAAGTATCTTTTCTGATTTTCTTATCATGGAGCAGGTGATGAAGTTCAAACAATAATTTAGTAATAAACAGTATTAATCAAAGCTATATATTACACCTAAATCAGTGTGGCTTTAGAGTATTTGAAGTGATTTAGTAGAAATTTTATATATAAATTAGGGTCTGTATATTTATGCTTGTATGCTCTAGTTCCTCAATACGTATTTCTTCAAGACTGAAAGCATGCGTTGCACGTAGGCCTCTGGCATGCCTGTAGGTGCAAGATGTAAATAACCAAGGTTACCTTAGAGAGCGTCCCTCAAGGTCCACTTATTCAGAGTGTTTGTCCTGAGCTCACCACCATCACCTTGTTTCATGCATTACCAAATTCTATTTTAACTACTGTTCACCCAGCATCCTTACTGATCTCATTCATTTCCTTTTTCCTGTCCATATGAGCCTGATAATCTATTAGTTAAAGACATTCATGTTAATACTCATTTTACATAGAAAGAAACTCGGGTCTCTCAACACAGCTTGTCATCAATGTCTTTCTAAGCACACTGCATATATTAACTCAATTTTAAACAACAGTGATCCAAGAGAGATGCATATATTAACTCAATTTTAAACAACAGTTTTCCAAGAGAGATACTATTATACCAAAGAGGGTTGAAAAATACTAGATAAAAGAGATTATGATACTTGGCCTTGATTATTGATCCATCGATACAGATGAGTTTAAACCTAGCAATTAGAGAGTCATCCAATTACGTTATCAATGCACCTTCCAAGACACTTCTCAGTTGGCCAATTTACTTTTTTATCTTGTTAGAGGAAAAAGCAAAAAAGCAAGAGTACATCACATACAAGCTCGTATGACAAAAGCACATGCATTGACTCGATGCAGCAATAAACTAAAAGAGGAAGTGGGTAATGGAGCTCAAAACAAAGAGAGGACAGAAACATGCTTTATGGGTTGTAGATAAGGCTGAAGGATTCTAGAGTCTGACTGACTATAGGGGATTCTAATTGAGTTTAGTGAAGCAGAGACATGCTAAGAACCAAGTGCTGTCGTGAGCCTACACTGACCTCAAAACTGGGCATCTCAAGGTATACATAATGAGTGATGTTATCAAAGTGCTCTGAGCGTATCATTAGAATGAACTTGACAAGACTCAAAATCTGGTCAGTGAGGAATTTCACAAAAGCAATGTGATTTTGGAAGAAGCACTGTTCTCTAAACTTGTACTTCGTGGGTGTCTGCTCTTCACTTTTTATTTCTTGAATAATTTCATTTTCTTTTATTCTTGGCACACACCCTAAGCCTTAACAACACTCCCCTCTACGATGTCTTTTCAGTTTTACTTCATAACAGCACATTGATCTATTCAAGTAAATTTCTGTTACCATTTACTTCAGGAAGTCTTTCAGGCCTTGATGAGGTTATTCGCAGCTACTTGCAAGTTTTCTTACAAATCTGCTTTTGTTATCATTTAATTGGCATGTTTTTCCTGATACACAGTAAGACAGTTTAAAACAGGAGAGTTTTGTACCTTGTATCACCTGTACTTGGGGAAAAGCATTAGACATTAGAGGAAGATGAATGAATGAATGAATGAATGAATGAATGAATGAATGAATGAATGAATGAATGCACAAGTGAATGAATTTTGGCAAAATCTGCTTCTTCCCAGCAGAAATATATTGGATTTTAGCGTGCTGAGCAGCTTCTGCTTCTATGCTGATAAAGTGAAAACGGTTCTGAGTATGGCAGTTTTCTACTGGACCCGACAGAGATTGTATGAAATGATTTATTCTATACTCTAAAGACAGTACAAATTTTGGTGCTGGTGTTCTTTCTCTCTAAATTGGCTGATCATCTGCGAAATCACCAAATTACCACTTGCTGCCTGAGCTAAGGGTTGCCTTGTGTTTCCTTGTCCAAATGGCTGTGTTTGGGCATCATGTGCCCAAGAGTCTTTACATATGTTTGAAAATTTTGTAGCAAATCTCTTCGAGAACTGCTATTCCCCAGCTACCTCCTGTACGTGTCTTATCACGGCTAGTATATAGATTATAAGTGATATGCCGGAAATGGATGCCAAAATTTAACCTGATAGTTTTCCAACTATTAGGACTGAATTTTAGAAAAACATCTTACCGGTTTTTTTTTTGTTTGTTAATTCTCTATTGCACTGTTGCTACCTTTGGTGACATGTAGCTTCTCAAATTCAAGTTTATGATTATTTTCAAGTTACATATAATTTTCAGTGCTATCTTGGTAAAGCATTTCAAATAACAATGTGCAGCTACATACAGTATAAACACATGAACATCTAATCCTTTATCAGTTGCACAGATTAAACAGAGAGGAATGTCATAGCTGATCTCGCTGTAAAAGTTGGGAGAAATAAGAAAAGTATGCCTATAGGGTGTTGAAGAAATGGGCCATGGTGCTTAATTTAAAATATTTATGAACCTGCACTATTCACAATGCACAAGTGCACTGATACCTCAAATGGAATATACGAGTAGAAGCGAATGAAGTCATTTCTAAAGGGAATCCTTTTTCAAAGTGTATATAACAAAGGATGTCATCTCACAACATGTAAAATCATAGTAGACTTCAAAGGCTCTCATCTATTTAAGATTCAAAATAAAACACTTTGAACTTACAATATTTTTCATTTGAAAGCATTTATGTTTAATCGGTGTTTTTGGTTACTGTGAGAGAGAAATTTTTCCTTTTCCTGGGAATCATCTTGCTACATGATGCTGTGATGCCTGAATACTCTTGATCTGTATAAATAATCACCATTGAATACACACACACACACACATACATACATACATATGACAGTATCCTAGGATACAACAATTAAGTCTCGTAGCTCTGATTGTCAGAATTTTCTTACATTCAAATCAATGCATCATGCTCATCGGCGCTTACAACAGACCAGTATCTTTGACTCAGCATCATGTCCAGAAATGTTTCTCACCTTCTGTAAGAAACGTCGGGTTGGATAACTTTACCAGCGAAGCAGTGGTTAACATTTTAGGTCTCCTGATGGCATGCACACTCTTGGGAATTCTAGCTACGGGACAAAGAAACGCCATGCTGTTTGTTTGTTTTCTCCTCATTACGAGGGCGTACTGTCATCTCTCTTGCACCATTTCTGTCAGTGCTGTGAAGAACACAGGTGAAATAGCTAATGTTTACCAGATAAACATAATAACCATGAAAATGTTTATTCTATTTTCATAGAAGTGATTAATAAGGAAATGCTGTTAAGACCTTTCTGAATTTTAAGATGGGTTATGTTCCTCTATGCGATCACTTAGTACATGTAAAAACTCTTCTTTTTTTTTTTTTGACAGCATCTCTTTTTGTAGTTCAGGCTGGCCCTGAGCACACTATGTAGCAAGCCTCAAACTCAGCAGTCCTCCTGCCTCTGCCTCCCAAGTGCTGGGATTACAGGCATGAGCCACCACATACAGCAAAAACTTCTATTTATTTTTATTTTTAAAATTTTTTTAAATTTTCTATTTGTTTGTTTGTTTGTTTGTTTGTTTTTGAGGCAGGGTCTCGCTTTATAGTTCAGGCTGGCCCAGAGCTCTCTATGTAGCCCAGGCAAGCCTCAAACTCAGCAATCCTCCTGCCTCCGTCTCCCGAGTGCTGGGATTACAGGCGTGAGCCACCACGCCCAACACTGTGGTATGTGGCATTGATGGCTGGTGGGCGTGAGTCTCCACGCCCAGGATTGTATGTGGTTACCGGGGATCAAACTCAGGACCTTGCGCTTGGGAGGCAGGCGCCAGAACCACTGAGCTAACCCTCCGGCCCCAAAACTTCTATTTTTAATACATGATAAAATGCATTCTATAAAATTTTGGCAGTGAACAGTATGCAGTACGGAAGTATGCATATGGCAGTAAACAGTGTAAAGGTAGGAGATGTATTTTATACACATTTCAGTCCCAAAACAAAGCAAACAACCAGCTATAGAAATACTTTGAGCTGCTTAAAATATTTGACTAAAAAATTAAAATGTTTTGAAGTATTTTTGCTATGTCTACAGAATCATTTTTAAAAACTTAATAACTGTATTTGGGCCAGAGATTTAGCTCAGTGGTTCTAGCACCTGCCTAGCAAGCACACGGTCCTTGGTTAGATAACCTGTAAAGTAACCACATACAACAATACAGGGTTTGGTGACTCACACCCACCAGCAATCAGTACCAAATACCACAGTGCCGGGTGTGATGGTTTACACCTGTCATCCCAACACTTGGAAGGCAGAGGCAGAGGCAGAGGCAGGAGGATTACTAGATTTGAGGCTTGCCTGGGCTACATAGTGACTTTAGGGCCAGGCTAAATTATAAAGTGAGATCCTGTCTTAAAAACAAAAACAAACAAAAAACTTAATACCTATAATGGAATTTTGTCATTTCATTGGATAAAATTTACCTTTTAAAAAGAATTTAAAATATTTAGTTTTTAAATATAATTTTTTCTTGATTGAGTTGAAACACTGAAATAATTTCAAAACAGGACACTGCATTTGTGATTATTGTTGGCATATGAATGAATATATTTGTTAATTACTATTTAGATTATTTTTTGACAAATGGTGATTCTTCGCCTCACAAAGCTGGTAGAGTTAGTGTGTTATTTATTTTTCTATTCTTAAATGTCAGTCTTGCTTTAAGAATTATGGAGAAGCATACTTATATTTGTTCCTATAAGTTAAATAGCAATACTCACTGAGAAAGTCATGGTTAATTATGAATGAAAGAAAATATTTACACATAATATCCCAATTATTGCTGCAAAAAGCAATAAGCGGTGTGTGAAAAAACACCAAAATATTTTAAGCTAGATTACAAAAAGCTAAAAGATTGACATTTCATTGTTATTATTTAGTAAGAGATAACAATATTTTTGGTTTCTTGTGATTGGTTCATTATTTTTTTTATTAAATAATTGTCGCTTAGTGAAAAATGAAACAAAATGAATCAAAAGTAGTTTTAAAACTGTCTTATGTTACTAGACAGTAACACTTACTAGACACTTGAAGCCTGATTTTATACTTACAAGTATCAGATAACAATAGAAAATATACAATCCAATAAATGCTTGTCATCTTTAGGAATAACACATGAATTTAAGCTGGAAAATTAGTCATGTCTACCTAGAAAGTATGTTTTGTTTTTATTTTTGATTTGAGTTTTGTCACAATACGTGAAAAATAACATGTAAATCCCATTTACCAAGCTCAAACTGTTTATGACTGATTCATAATTTTTCCGTGTACAAAACTTTTTAACACTCATATTTCCATGGTATATATATTTTTAAAGTCTTGCTTTACATGGGGATGTAGAGAAAGTAAAGAAGTTGCCCAATGGGGGGAACCTAGTAAGTTCCAGAATCTGGAGGTTACAAATATGTGTCAATTTTCAATAAAAATACATAAAATACTTTAATAATGAAATATAGTGAAAGGATATCAATTAAAATACTTGGTTGGTTTTAAATCATAAGAGCTAAATGAACTGTACATATTCATGATTAAATAATACCTTTTCTTGCAATCCAATAATGTAACAACTAAACCTTGTTTTATATTAGTGGTGAAATTGCAAACAAAATTATTATTTATATTTCAAGAAAAAGCATTAAATCTAGTACATTTTTTATTACGTAAAGCCATTTAGAATCTTTAATAATAATCAGAAAAATCAAATTTTATATATAATTACTACTGTCAATGAGATAATAAGGTAGCCAAAATTCAGTTTTTAGTGCAAGTGCTCTATGAAATTATTTTGTTTACTAAGACAGCTTGGAGTTTGTAACAGCTTGGATGTTTTTGATGTGTATGAAGTTCTCAGCACCTAGTACTACAGCCTAGGTGAGTTTCTATGTCCTCCTCTATAAAGAGGAGGTACTACGGCATACAAGGCAAGATTGTAGGGAGGACAGAAGAGGAACCAAAAACATCTGTAGTTCAGGACACAGGTCTAAGTGTCAACAAATGTTACACTCAATGCAACTTGTCTCTAGAAATTTAAAAGCTATAATAAAAAAGTCCAAATTTTCAGTGATTGCTTAGCTTGAATTTGTGTTCTATTATATTACAAATCAATATTTCCTCATCATCACATGTATCATTTAATTTATCTTTGGTTGGAAGAAAGAATTGACTGAATTAAATATAGTTACAGCTACTTAGAAACACAAATGTTTTGTTTTCTGGGCAGTCTTTTATTATTCAAACACTTGAGAAGAAAAATTTTAATTAAGATTATTGGTGCATTTTAAGGATACATTATGACTTCATTCATCATTTAGAATTTGAACCTGTATGTGATACATCTTGATTCTCATTCTTCCCATTTCCATGCTCTCCCTTTAGCTCCTCCACCCCTCTGTATACATAGACTTTGTTTCCGTATTTTCTTTTTTTTCCTTCAACTTTTTTCTTTCCCTTTGAGAAGAAATTTCTGTTTCATTAAAATAACTTCCCAAATGTCAGCATGTCAGCAACTCCACACAGTGAAAGAACACACACACACACACACACACACACACACACACACACACACCCCTCAGATGGCCCTTTATTCCTGCATAAGGTCACAGGCCAAAGTGATGAAAGCAGCAAAGGGAACTGAGTGAAATTCTGGTCCCTGAAACTTTGGATTTTTTTTTTTCCAGTACCAAGGATTGAATCCAGGACCTTATACTTGGCAGGCAGGCCTGGCATTGGCACTGAGCTAGTCCACGGCCCAGGATTACATTTGTGGGATAGCACATTACCACAACTACATGATCCTCTCCAAGTTCTGTGAATTTTTCTACTTCAGGCTTTCCAACCAGTAAACATGTCTTACTCAACACATCTACCTAGAATTTTTTTTTTTTTTTTGAGACAGGGTCTCGCTTTGTAGTTCAGGCTGTCTCTGAGCTCACTATGTAGCCCAGGCAAGCCTCAAACTCAGCAATCCTCCTGTCTCTGCCTCCCAAGTGCTGGGATTACAGGCGTGAGCCACCACGCCCGGGACTGTGGTATGTGGTATTGATTTTTGGTGGGCGTTAGTCTCCATGCCCAGCATTGTATGTGGTCATTGTATGTGTAAAGAGGTAATTTAAACAAGATGTTCATTGCATCCTTATTCCCTACAAAACATACAACTAATCATGATGAGAGGTTGTCCAGCCTGTTTTACCTAAACTCCTATGCAAATCTTACCAGGATTTTAAGACACATACTCCCCGCCCCCAAAAGGTACTGCAATGATTCATTTAAATTTATACTACTTGTGAAACAAGCAAGTGCAAGAACATTATTTTTCTCTACTCTGATTCTTGTTACTTTTAATCGCTTATGATCTGATCAACAAATTTAAATTACAAAAGATACAGAGAGACCACATTTTTAGTGAATGTGAAGTGAAAAATTTATTGATAAACTATGAAATAATACTTTTAAAACACATTTTATGTGTTGATAAATTGATAATAATTTCAGTTCTTGAATTTAAAAGTGACTGGTCTTATTTTCTTAGAAAAATGACGTTTTAAGGAATAAATGAGCATGTAGTTGGTGACTAGCTAGACAGGTTAAAAGATACTGAGCTAAATTAAGAAGGAATTAAACTGAACAGAATCAAATTAATCCTGGGTATCAATAAATAAGAATATGGAGTATAATATTTTCTGTTAGGCAGGAGAATATATATAGTCTCAAATATACACAACAGGCATTTCATATTTTAGAATTACATCAAATTTGAAGATTGGGTTTAGTATCCTTATAGAGATCTAATAAATGTCAACAGAAATCCCAAATCAAATTCTGTGTGAAATATACAGTTAATTTTCTTTGATGAGCTTGCTTGAACATTTTTATATTGTGTTTAATAAATGACTTTATTTAAAAGTATCTTACCGAGTATATATTTCTTATAACTAATCAGTTATGTTGTGTGTTCCAGAATAATAGTCCCCCACCCGATTTACATTTTACTAACCCTAGAAACATTACCTGATCTGTTTTTTCTAAGACTTGTTCCTGTCCACCTGTTTTCTTGGTGGTTGTTGTCTTTCTTGTTCCTTGGAAAAAAATACCCAACACACAGGTTAAAATAAAAGATGATTATTTTGGATCAAAGTCCTTTCTCAAATCTATAAATTTTGTTTTCTTTAACTTTTATCTATGGGTTCACTCCACACTATAGATGTTGCTTTAAAAATTTCTTGAGCAACTCGCAGACAGCCCAGAGCATGTCCAGTTTTTCTGTGTCATTATCTCATGATGTTGATCCAAGAATCGACAACACGATAAAGTGTCAAGTGGACCTTAGCTAGTACATGTACTTTTTGAACAGAGTATACCATGGTATCTTTGTGATTAGGGAATTCCAACCACATTTCAGGAATGTGATTGTGGGTATTTTAATAACAGTAAAATCACTAATCAAAACATAAAAATCTAAAAATGTAACATTAAGTAAACTATTAAAATGATACTTATTACAGTAGGACAGCTAAGATGAACAAGACAAGGACACCTTGATTCACCTCGGAAGAGTGAATGTTTACCAATGTGGGTTTATATTTCACTGTATGCATATCTTTGAACGTGTGATTTGCAATACAATGCCTTGTGCAGTTCATATTAGAGAAAGAAGCAATCT
>PVIC010050632.1:0-12765 GCA_004025085.1 Thryonomys swinderianus
GTCCATATGCCATTCAGTAACATTTATTGTATAGCTAGAAAGCAAACATAGACTGGGCTTCATGTGTTATATAAGCCATGAGATCCTTGGGTTCTAGCAGCTTGGTAACCTGGCAAACTACATACTTAACACTTCCCAGCCACCTTTCTGGCTTGAGTCCAGGAGGTTTCCCTCCTGTATGCAGACCACTCTGTTTTACAGCACAGGTTCTGTTAAAATACTAGCTTCAATGTTCTTCTAAAAATTCAATCAGTGAAGAATTAAAATTCAAGGTGAACACAGTTGTGTCAGAGCCACATCTTGCTCTTAAGAATATATTGTATTCTTTTCATGCCTATGATTCATAGTTATAAACACATATTTAGCTATGATTTAACTACCTTCTTACATTTCAATCATTTTATGATTTCTTAAAAGTGGCATATGTTTATTCTGCCTCCCCAATTATGAAAACAGAAAATGTAAAAACACTAGAAGTTATTTATTTAATTCCATCATCAGTCAAGAAATTAAGACCTTGAGCTGTATAACAAACTATGGAAAGGTCATATTTACGAAATAATGGGATTGAAACTCTTTTCCTGATTCATAATAAGATTTTATTAAGATAAATTGGGCTGCTTTTGGAAAAGTAATTGTGTCTATGTTTTCTTTTTAAGAATGATTTCTACATTGTTTCTAGTATAATGGGTGTTCAAAAAATATTGATCTGATGACTCAGTGAGCTGGGGAATTAAATAAAAATGAACTGAAACAAAATTTGTATACATTTATTATAACAATGAATTAAATTAGCAGAATAATATTTTGTAAGCAAAAGTCAGCTCTCGCATCACAAAATGAAAACAATGTGTTCATGTAATGAGTGACAGTTAAAAGATTAAATGTTCAAAGTTATTTCTTTTCCTTAATGTTCAACAAAAATTATATATACTGTGTGCTACGAGATGTCAATAAAATACCTTCTCTAACTTGAAATGCAGACTGTCTGAATGAACTAGAAAGCAAAAGAGTCATGAATTTAAAGTATGAATATATTTTACCATTTGTTCACTATTTGCCTTTATATTTTTATAAATGTGTTTAAACCACATTTCATTGTTAAACATACCACTTATATATAGAGAGATAATTGTACATCTGTTTAAAAGACCAAACAGGAACATAGGCCTTAAATCTGGTTTTTAGTTGACATGATTCATAAAATCGTGGTTAGATCCAGTTGATCTAATTCATGGACAGACCTATGAAACATACAATTATGGCAAATTTTCAGGACATTTGGAAAACATTTTCTGAGGAGAGATGCTTAACTGGTGGTTACTTAAAAAATAGAAATAAGCTTTATTTGCATTTTTTGTTTCTACCATCATTTTTTAATTTTTCCCCTTTACTTTTCCCTGCTTCCCCTTTCCTTTTTCCCTTTGAAAATTTTCTTTCTGTTTTACACTACCTGTTATATGTCACATATGTGCACCCATGTTTATAGCAGCTCAGTTTGTGATAGCTCAATCTTGGAAACAACCCAAAAGCCCATCAACTGGAGATTGGATAAAAAAGGTGTGGTCTTTCTATAAAGCAGAGTATTACCCTCCCTTAAAGAATGATAAGTTTGAGTCATTTATACTCACATGGATGTACCTTCAGGACATACTCATAAGTGAAATAAATAGGTCACAGATGTTTAAATACCATATCTTTTCTCTGGTATGAGAAACTGAAATATTAATGAGTTGTAGAATGTATGATAGATATTGTGAAATAGAAAATATTCGAAGGGAATTGTAGAGAAGTGAGTGCTGAGGGGTAAAGAAAAAATGTGATGGTAATAAAGAAAGGGAAACAAAGCTTATGTGTTTAGGGGGGAAGGGTGGAAAGGGTAGGGGAGTGGGAAAAATGAGAATTAAATTGTGTCACATACTGTTATATATTCTCAATATTGAGTGGGATCTTGATGTGTATATACAATGTACCAATAAAAAAATTCTAAAAAAGGAAACAAAGCTTACGAATATATGGGGCAGGGGGTTATAGAGTGGGCAAGGGAATGGGAGAAAATGATAGTTAAGTCATTTCAATGTTGAGTGTGTCCATGATGTGTATATAAAATGTACCAATAAAATCAATGAATTTTTTTTAAAAATCATATCATAATGATGTAGTTGCACCAATGTTTATAGCAGCACACTTTGTAGTAGTTAAATCTTGGAAACAGCCCAAATGCCCATCAACTGGACACTAAAGAAGATGTGTTTTTAAATAAAATAGAATATTATTCAGACAGAAAGAAAAATTAGAGACATTTATATTAAAATGGATGTACCTTGAATACATACGTATAAGTGAAGTAAATAGAACACATATGTATAAACACTATATTGTTTCTCTAGCATGAGAACTTGAAGGTATAAAGGTGGTCCAGAATGTCTTTTTAAATTTTACACCGGGTCCACTAAGTTGCTCAGGATGTCCTCCAATGCCTCCAGCTCCCACAATGCAAGGATTAGAGGTGTGTGCCATGGGCTCCAAATGCATACTCTTAAAATTCTTAGTTAACAGATATTTGAAGGCTAAGTATGTAGTTCATCAGCAGAACACTTATCTAGCAAGTTAGAAGACCTGGGTTCAATCCTAAATAGTAGATTAGGACAAAAATATAAGCTAGTACATGCTTGCTTCATCATGCATAGTACAAATTCCCTATGATGGACATAGGGAATTTACATAAATGTAAAATATATCAATAAATGTTTGCTTCAAAAGAGAAATATACAATAAGATAAATCAAAGTGAATAAACAAATAAATTATTTAATGAACAAAAAGTACCAATAAAAAATTGGCTAAAAATCGGTACTGTCATAAAAGCAGCTTAATTCTAGGACTTATTCATTTTAATGTGACCCAAAACATAGTTAGCAGATTCCTGTAATTAATTATATAAGGCCCACTACTGTGATATTTTAAATTATGAATTTCATAGCTATGAACAAATGAAAATATCATTTGTCATTTTGTTTCCTCCCTTGTGTTGTTTCCACTTGCATTGTATGTTCATTTTGTCCTTAGTATTGAGGTGTTTCCTGAATAATTTAAGCCTATCATGTTTAATAAGTACAACAAAAATGGTAAGTTTGAAAATGCTAATAAGATTAGTCATGCAGTTAAGATAGGAGTGGAAGTAGAAATCTTTTATAAGCTCAAAAGAGTGAGAAAAATGGCCAATATTGTGTTTATGGAAAAAAGAACTTGAGAGCCAACGACACAGGGTGTAAATAATTTAATCAGCATTGATCAATGAATGGTGAAGAAAATGATTAATTATAGCAATATTTTTGAGTACTTGCCTAAGGGAATATCACCAAAGTCAGAATATATGAAAAAATGCTAAGTTAGAGAATGTTCAAGAAGTTAAAGAACTGAAAATTGAAAATGGCAACTGGGTGATCTGACTCAAAATCATGGGACTGCAAGTGTTTGGTGTTTAGTTCTGCAAGTCAGAATGTGTGGTGAGGCAATGAGCTGGAGAGCTACTGCAGGATGGAGAGCAGAGTGAGGCTCGTTTCATGTGATATTCAAGGACAAAATACTGCTCCACGCTGGGAAAGGCTGGACACAGTTAGTCACACCTGAGAATAGGGGAAAGGTACTGATTTGAAGACTTGAAGAAAAGATCTTTTCATTTGGTCTAAAGCATTTCAGCACCCTTGGAACTCAATCTTTCTCAAATAACAAGATACAGTTATAGCTATAGATCAAATTTTGATGTGAATAACTTCTTTTTGATAGTTGTAACATATAAAATATAAACCACAAATATAGTTTCTTTATTTTGAGAAAAATATAAATTAACAAGGTTTTATAGGTAACAGTACTAGATGATGTCTTGTTCCTTTTATATAGTTTCCACCAATAGTAACATCTTCCGGCAATATAGTGCAATACGCACTCTATATGCTGTGTGGAATTAACCACCTCAGGCACCTGCATGTTGCCCTCCCTAGTTGTGCACAATTCTGGCACTCTGACTCCCTCTTAAACTTAAGCCTCCAACCTCCAATTTATTTCTGTAATATTATCTATAAGATGTTCTCTATGAAATCATACAGAATATAATCTTTTGCTATTGACTTTTTTCATTTAGCATATTACCCTTGAAATTCATCCAGGTTGCTGTAGACGTAGATTTTCTTTTTATTCCTTCATAGTATTCTGTGATACGAGTATAGCAAAGATTCTTTTGCCTCTTGAAAGACCCTTAGGTTCTAATTCAATGCTATTGAAAAATAAAGAATTTGAGTGTGCAGATTTTAGAGTTAATACAAACTTTAATTTATCTTGGACGAATGCCCAGGTATTTAAATCTTTTGTTGTGTGGGACTTGAATGTTTATTTGTTAAAATAAAATGTCAACTTGTTTCTCAGAGTGATTATAGTGTTTTATATTCTCACCAGCGATGTCTGAATAATTCAGTTTCTGTACGACTTTGTCAGATTTAAGTAATTGTTGCCATTTTTATTTATTAATTTTTTTAAAAAATTAATTCTTTATTGGTATAACTTATATACCCATCACCATCACACTCAACATTGGGAATTTGTTTCAGTATATGAATGTAAGTTATTTCTCTTTTTGCTCATTCCCCTAATCACTCTACAACCCCACACATCTGTGACCTATTTTTTTCACTTACAAGTATGTCCTCAAGGTATGTCCATTTGAGTATAAATGACTCAAACTTATCATTCTTTATGACAGAATAATAATCCATTTCATTTTTTAAAAAGCACATTTTCTTTACCCAGTCTTCAGTTGATGGACATTGGAGTTGTTTCCAAGATTTAGCTATTATATGCTATGAACATGGGTGCACATATATCGCTATATGATTCTTTCAATTCTTCATGTATATTCCTAGGAGAGGAATAGCAGGGGCAAATGGGATTTTTAACACCAGGTTTTTGAGGAAGCTTCTCCACAGGGATTGCACCAGTCTACATGCCCACCAACAGTGGAGAAGGGTTCCTTCTTCCCTGAAGCCACACCAGCATTTCTTGCTGGTTAATTTCACAGTAGCAGCCATTCTTTGTAGAGTGAGATAAAATCTCAGTATTGTTTTTATCTGCATCTCTTAAATGACCGGTGATGTTGAGCATTTCTTTGTATGCTTCTTGGCAGCTTTTACTTCTTCCTCTGAAAAGTGTCTGTTCATTTCAGATATCCATTTTTTAAATGGGTCTTTAAATTTGGCGGTGGGAGTGATTTTTTAAAGATCTTTATATATTCTAGATAGTAGCCTTTTGTCTGAGAGAAACAGCTAGTAAAGATTTTTTCCTCATATTGTTGGTTGCCTTTTCACTCTGCTGGTGGTTTCTTTTGCTGTGAAGAAGCTTTTTAGTAGGATGAGATCCTATTCATTAATCCGTTCTTGTAGTTCTGCTATAGAGGTTTTGTTCATAAAGTCTTTCCAAAATGCAGTGTCTCCAAAAGTTTACCTAACCTGTTTTTTTTTTTTAAAGGTTTAGTGTTTCTGTTTTACTGTTTAGGTCTCTATTCCACTTTGATTTTAGTTTAGTACACAGTGAAAGAGATAGGTCCAGCTTTAGTCTTTGGCAGGTTAAAGCCCAGTTTTTCCAGCACCATTTGTTAAAGAGGCTAGCTTTCCTCCATTGAGAATATTTGGCTCCTTTGTCAAAGATAACATGGCTTAGTGTATCTGGAGTTGTTTCTCTGGATCTTCTAAGCTATTCACTGGTCCTCAGTTCTGTTACTTTGTGCCAGTACCATGCAGTTTTTATCACGTTGGCTTTGTATCATAGTTTCAAGTTGGGGATTATAATACCCCTATCATGTCCTTGTTCCTTAGAATTACTTTTGCTATACTAAGTCTGGTTCAGATGAATTTTTGGATTATTTTCTCTAGATCTGTGAAATATGCTGTTGGGATTTCATCAAGATTGCACTGAATCTGTATAGTAGTTTTAGGAATGAAGCCATTTTGATGGTGTTGGTTCTTCCTACCTAGGAAGAAGGTATATTTTTCCATTTTATGATATCCTCTTCAATCTCCTTTTTCAGTGTGCTATAGTTTTCAGAGTAGAGGCCTTTTACCTCCTTTGTTAGATTGATTCCTAGATATTTCATTCATTTTTGGATACTGTTGTGAAAGGGATTAACTACCAAATTTCTCTCTCAGTAAGTCTGTTGTTTGCATATACAAAGGATATTAATTTTTGAGCATTGAACTTGTGTCCAGCTATGCTACTAAGTTTGGTGATTAAGTATACCAGTCTTTTGGTTGAGTTTTTAGGATGTTCTGTATATAGTATCATGTCATCAGCAAATAACAGTTTTAACTTCTTCCTTTCCTATCTTTATTCCTTTTATTTCTTTTTCTTGTCTAATTGCTGTGGCTAATATTCCAGAACTATATTGCACAGGAGTGGTGATTCTCTCGTTCCTAATTTTAGTGTGAAAAATTTTAGTTTTTGACATTTAGAATGATGCTGACTGTTGGTTTCTTATAAATACCTTTTATTAGCCTGAGATAAAGTCATCTATTCCTATATTTGTAGGGTTTTGATTATGAATGAGTGTTGAATGATTTTTCTGCAACATTAAGATGACCACATGGTTTTTGTCCTTGAGTCTGTTAATACAGTGTATTACGTTTATTCATTTATGTATGTCCAACCATCCTTGCATTCCCAGGGATGAATCCAACTTGGTTGGGATATATGATCTTCCTGATGATTATCTGTATTCTGAGTGAGTATCTTACTTAGGATAATTTGCATCAATGTTCATTATAGAGATTGCCCTGAAGTGTTTTTTTTGTTTGTTTTGGTGGGTTTCTTCTCTGCTTTTGGATTCAAGATAATGTTTGCTTGCAGGAATGAATTTAGGAGTACTGCTTCCCTTTCACTTTCATTAAAGACTTTGAGCAGTAGAGGCATTAATTCTTCTTTAAAAGTTTTGTAGAATTCAGCAGTCAAGCCATTAGCGCCAGGGCTTTTTTCCAGTAGGTTTTTTAAATTACATTTTCAATTTTACAGGTTGATATTGCCTTAACATTTTTATATCTTCTTCATTCAACTTTGGAAATTCATATGTGTCTAAGAATCTATCCATTTCTTCTATGTTTTCCATTTTGTTCGAGTACAAATTTTGAAAGGAGTGTTTACTATCCTCTGGACTTTTGCTGGATCTTGGTGATTTCCCCCTTTCATTTCTAATAGCATGGATTTGAGCCTTTTCCTTCCTTTGCTTGATAAAGTTGGCTAAGGATCTATCAATTTTGTTTATCCTTTCAAAGAACCAACTCCTTGATTTGCTAACTTTCTGTATTGTTCTCTTAGTCTCCATTGTATTAATTTCTGCTCTGATCCTTATAATTTTCTCTCTAGTGTGAGGTTTGGGTTTGTATTGCTCCTCATTTTCTAGTAGCTTGAGGTTCACCATTAGATTATTTTAGTTCTGTTTTCCTGGTGTAGGCATTCACTGCTATGGATTTCCCACATAGAACTGCTTTCATTGTGTCCCATAAATTCCTGTATGTTATTATTATTGTAAAGAATGTCTAATTTTTTCTTTGACCCATTGGTTGTTCAGCAGAATGTTGTTCAATATTCATGTATTTTAGAGGATCTTGGAATTTCTTTTGCTGTTCAGCTCCAATTTCAAGGCACTATGGTCTGACAGTATACAAGGGATAATTCAAGTTCTTTTGCATTTACTTAAACTTGTTCTATGAGCTAGCCTGTGGTCTATCTTGGAGAATGATCCATGAGCAGCTGAGAAGAACATACATTCTGAGTGGGGTAAAATACTCTCTGTCTGCATTGACTAAGTCCATTTGTTGAAAAATTTGGTTTAGTTCAAATATTTCTTCATTTTTTTTTTGTTGAGTCAATCTATTTGTGACAGCGGGATACTGAGGTCTCTTACTACCCTGCTACTAATGTACTAGTGCTTAGCTGGTTTTTCATGTTCATTAGTATTTGTTTTATTTAGTTGGGTCCATTAGAATTTGCTGCATAAGTATTTATGATTGTTACTTCTTTCTCCTGGATTGTTCCCTGTATGAGAATATAGTGAACTTCCTTTTCTTTCTTAATCAATTTTGGTTTGAAACCTATTTTGTCTGCAAATAGGACATCTACTCCTGGTTTTTTGCAGTTTCCTGTCACATGGAGAATTATTTTCCATCCCTTTACTTTCAGTTTATGGTTTTCTTTCTGAATTAGTTGTGTTCCCTATATGCAGAAGATTGTAGGATCTTGCTTCTTGATCCATTCTGCCAGTCTGTCTTTTAATTGGGTCATTCAGTCCATTGACATTAATAGGTATGATTTTATGGAAAGACTTGGAGCTGCCATGTTTTCCTGTTCTGGGCTCTTTTATTCTTTACTCTTGCCTCTTTTCCATTCAGTTTCTTGTCTTGCCCAATGGGATCACTCTGTTGGGTCTCAGGGGTTTGCGGCTTTCACTGTTTTTTTTTGTAAGATATTCTTTCAAATATTTTGGGGTGGAGATTTCATATTTGTGGTGTTTTCCAGGAGTTATTTGTCATGGGCATTTTTTATATTCCTGTCAACTCTGAAAGATGGTTTTGCAGGATACATCAATCTAGGTTGTACGTTGTTTCCCTGCAAGGCTTGAAACAGGCTCTCATTACATTGAGTGTTTGGGTTGAAAAGTCTGCTGTGATCCTGATGGACTTCCCTTTGAATATGGCTTATTTTCTCTAACTGTTTTTAGTAACCTTGATAATTATATGCCTAGGTGTAGTTTATTTGGTACATTTAGTTTTTATTGGTACATTTTATGTATACATCATGATTACTCTCAATTTTGGGAATTTGTACCAGTATATGACATAAGTTAATTCTAATTTTTACCCATTCCCCTATCAGTGATACTACCCCATCCCTTAGAAGTTTTTTTTTTTTACATCATGGCTACTTGCAGTCCTATATGCCTTATTTATCTGTATGTTCTGTTCTTTTTCCTTTCCTGTGAGGTTTTCTGCCATTCTTTCTGTGAACAGTTTTTTTTAATGCCTTTTGCATTGTTTCCTGCTTCCTGAGTGACTCCAATCTGTCTTATTTTATTCTTCTTTGAGTCATCTAGGAGCTCTTGGATTGATTTCTCAAGATCTCTTGCCTTTATCTACAAATTATATCTTTCCTGTTCATTGGTTATGATTCTGTTCTCTAGATCTGAAATTCAGTCCTCAAGCTTCATTTATCCTACTTTGCAAACTTTTGTTCTTGGTTTTAATCACCTGGAATGCTGATAAAAGGTGCTATTGATTTTGTTATCTCAGATTCTATCGTGCCCTTGATCTGTTCTTTAGCATTATTAATTACATTCTTCACTGTGGACAGTATCTCTGTTTTCATCTCAGAGATCAATTCAGATTTCCATTTTACTAGATCTGCTTTTGTTACTATCTCAGAGAGTCCTGGTGATTGAGCTTCAGTTTACTTCATTTCCCTTTACCATGGATTCCTCTGTGGTGATGATCTTTGTGTCTGGATTTTCAAATTTTTTATCATTTCTATTACCTTGTTGTTGCTGAAGTTATTCATTTAATTTCTTGCCTGGTGTCCTGGCAATGTTTGCTGAAAGTCTCTTTCTTCTGAATATTGGGTTCCCTTAGTAGATTGCTACTTCCTGAGTTGTTCTTCTTGGAATTATAATGGTTTTAATATTCTCAATTCTGGCACACCATGGATGGTATCCAAACAGAATGATCACATTAACTTGGTTGATGTAATACAATCAGTATCACCAACAATATTTAACACAGTAAAGGAAAGGAAAAACTTTGGCAATTTCTGTTGTGAAAAGTTTAACCTTATGAGTTACCTTTATGATCATATCCCAAAATTTGGAATTAATCAGAAATATGTTTAAAACATATAGGTCCTTAAATGTAGCAGCAGTACTCTTTGGGAATAAAAGGTCACTGAGGAACTGGGGAGATAAGGAGACAGAAGGAGAATGAAAAATAGAAATAAGGTTAGAGGATTTAAAAGATCACATAGACCTCGAGAACTTTATAGATGCCAGAGGAAAACAGAGGCTAAATGGAGTTATATAAGACAGAACCGACTAAGAACCACAGGACGACAAGAGACTTTGTATACTCTTATAACAATGCAGAAAGAAAAGAAATTAGGAAAATTGAAACTTTTTTAGTTCTAGGTGAGAACTTTTTTGGCTCTACTCCGAGTGGAGGATGGGAAAGAATGAGGGAACAAGAGAAGAATAGGGGTACTTAGCAGCAGGAAGCAAACAGGAAACTATTTTTCCTCTTCTATAAGAATGAGAGGAGTTGAGAGAAAATAAAACCTCAAAACTGGAGAGATTCAGCAATAGTAGAGTAGAGAAATGAAAAGATAGTTATGTCAGAGAAAAGAAAGAAAAACAGTAACAACAGCAACAATATCAACAACATTAAACAGAGCTAAGAACACTCATTACGAGGACACAGCTGTCAGCCCTTATCTAGATTCTGAGTTTAATGCCTGAGTGAAGTTCAATGAGCCCCTAGAGGTTTGAACTTGCAAGAGTCCAGGATCTTGCAGGAGAATCTGACTCCACAAACTCATCAATAGCTGTAGTCAACAGGATTACATCACTCTTTCTTTTTAACTGAATTTTTTATTGGCACTTTTATATGTAGCTCACAATCACACTCAGCATTGGGGAATTTGTACCAGTATATGACACGAGCTAATTTTCATTTTTACTCATATCCCTACCCACTCCACAATCCCTATATACATGTGCTTTCTTTTTCTTTTCAAGTAATATTTATTCTTTCCTTTCATTACTTTCTCCTACCATATTCCCTTTGAATATTTGCTATTTCACAAAATCTATCATACATTCTAGAACTCATTTACATCTACAGTTTCTCATACAAAAGAAAAGATGTGGTATTTAAATATCTGTGGCCTATTTATTTCACTTATGAGTGTGTCTTCAAGGAGTGTCTCCAGTTGATGGGCGTCTGGGTTGTTTTCAAGATTGGGGTATCACAAACAGAACTACTATGAACATGGGTGCACATATGTCTTTACAATATGATTTTTAAAATTCCTTCAAGTTATTCCTAGCTGGGGAATAGCAGGGTCCATCACTCTAATAGTGAGTATTTTTTTCAACATGGCGAGGTGGATGGAGGAGCTAACTAAAGGCCTCTGTGCAGGTTCACGTTTCACAGCTGCATTTATTCAGTGTCCACAGAGAAGCAAGTGGTGGCTCTGAAGTTCTTTCCTGTAAAACAGTGGTGTCCAGTTTGGGTCAAAATGAAATGGAGATTCCAAGGCCTTCTGGCCTCACCGTGATTGTAGAAGAGCCACAGGCCCAATCACTGGTCAATAGTGCCCAACTGCCTCCTTGTTGAGAATCACTGTACTACCTCTGCCATGCCATACTAACCCAGCCTGTCTTCAGAGGCCTCTGTTGTGGTCTCAGCAGCAGCAAGAGTGTTGCAGGCCTAGGTGCCTTAAATGGCATGGACTTTCTTTGTTGCTGAGATTCCCTGGAACTTTTATTTGCAATTGTAGAACAGCTGATTATATTGAATATGGTCACATGCTTTACCTGTCACCTGTGTAATTTTTATTTTTTGGAGGCAGGATCTTGCCCTGTGGTTGAGTCCTGTCCTGAGCTTACTATATAGCCCGTGCTGGACTCAAACTTGTGGCAATCCTCCTGCTTCATCCCTCCAAGAGCTGTGATTACAAGCATGCACCACCATGACTGGCTCTGTATATTGTTTTGATGAAACCTTTGTTTATATTTTTGCTCATTTTCTAGTTGAAGTATTTTTATTATTAAATTTTGAAATACACACATATACTCAAAACCTGTGTTTTGTCAGATTCAAAACAATCCTTTTATTCTATAGCTTTGTAATGTCTTAGCCAGGCATAGGGTGCAATACTGTAATGTCAGCACTCAGAGCCTGAGGCAAGAGGGTCCCATTAGTTCAAACAAGCCTGGACTAGTGAGTTCAAGGGTGTGGTGCGTTGCATGATGAACCCTGTCTCTAAACAAGCAAATAAGGAAATAAATAAATAAATAAATAATAAAACATTAACAGGCCTTTTGTAGGAAAAACATGTTCAATTTCTAAAAAATCCAATTTATCATTTTTTTTCTTCATGGATTTTGCTTTTAACCTCATATTAAATAATTATCAACATTTAGATTTTAAAAGTTTTATATTCTAATATTTAAGGTCACGTTCCTTTAGGTTAACTTTGGCATGAGGTTTACTTGTCAGGTGCAGGCCCTTTGTTTGGTCCCATCTGTTGTTGACGATGGCTACTTGATTGATCCAGCACCATCCATAGACACAGTTACCTTTCTCCTAATTGCTTTTACACCATGTCTTCAAAAATCAATTGGGCATGTTGGTGCCAGGTTATTTCTGGTGGTGTTATCTATTGACCCATACTTCTTTGGCTTTCCACCATTATACCATCTCAATTTCTATGTAAGTTTTGAAATCAAGTGAAATAACTCTTCCATTTTATTTAAAAATATTCCATCTATTTGGAATGTTTTATTCAGTTTGAATTCCCTGATCTTTCTATATGAATTTTTGGAATATTTTTTATATCCCCATAAAAACTTTTAACTGAGATTTCATAGAAATTATATCATTTTCAGGTAAATTAATATTATTTTTCTATATTGAGTCTTCCAATCCATGAACAAGGTCAGCCTCTTTACTTATTTGGA